>KZ150756.1:278750-297886 GCA_002157105.1 Piromyces sp. E2 | reverse complement strand
ATTATTTTTTTTTTATATCTATTTTTTATTTTAAAAAGTTTATTATATATTATTATAAATTTTTTAATATATAAAAAGAAATAATGTCTTATATTAAGAACTTAATTTAATATCTTTTTTTAAATATTTTTTGAATAAAGATAATAAAAATAGAAGTGATGTAACAAAATAATTGAATTGGAAACAAATATTAATAATTTAATATTTTATAAACTTTCTATTTTCTTTAATAGTTATTAATATTTTAATAACTAGAGCCTCTTTTTTATCATTTTCAATAAAAAATCAAAATCACATAAAAAATAAAAATTATAAATTTATATATGTATATAAAATGTTAATATAATTAAATATTTAGTAAAATAATGAAGAATGAATGATATTATAATAAAATAGGAAAACTATTATTGTAATAATTAATAAAGAATATTAATTAAAACAGTTATTAATAAATATTTATACACATTAAAAAAAAAAAAAAAAAAATGAATATTAGTGGAAGTGAGAGTGAAATAGAAAGTAGTAATGGCAGTGGTAGTAGTATTAATGGCAGTAGTAGTAGTGGTAGTATATGTAGTTTTAGTAGTGGAAGCGAAAATGGAAGTAGGAGTGGAAGTGAAACTGAGTTAAAAGAATTTGATAATCATTATTGCTTAAAAAATATAATAAAACAATATGAAAGTCCAATGAAAAATCTTTCGATGATATCATCAGTTGCAGGATCTTTTGTTTTCAAAGATAAAAGATTGGCAAATTATAGGTTTAATAAATCAAAGAAAAAGAAAAATAAAGGAAAGAATAAAAAAATAAAACTAAACCAATTACAAATGAAGACGATCCAGAGAAGTATTGTAAGGAAACTAGAGAAATTATGAAAGATATTCCATCATTTGATGATAGTGTAATTAATACTGCAAGAAGTATCAACGATGATAATTCATTGAATGATATGGTGATTAATAATGACAGAAGTATTTCAGAAGAGCATAGAGTTGATGATGAAAAAAAAGGTAATGATAATGTTAAAGAAAAAGATGAGGAAATTTCTTCAGATAATGTTAACAATGATATTAATAAAACAAGGGATATTGGTAAAGATAGTTTAATAGATGATATAATAAGTAATAATGATAAAGAAATGGATAATGCAGTTCCTTTAAATTCAATTAGCGGTACCAAATGTTCAGAGGAGGATACAATAAATAACAACAACAATGATTTAATGGATGTTTCATCAAATAATGTAGATAATGTAGATGAAGATTATACTAATAATGAAGACCTTGTTAATAAAGAGGATACTCATAATTTTGTAGATGATATAAAAATAAATGATGATGATAACAATAATGTAAGAAATATTAAGGAAAATATTTCAGTGGAGAGTATAAAAAATTATAATAATGATAGAAATGATAACAACAATAATCCTCTAAATAATGAAATAAATGATAATAATAGTGTTAAAGAGGTTAATGAAGAAATCCCATTAGATGCATCAAATGATGATTTTGTTAATGAGGATAATAATATTAATGATAATATTGTATTTGATGTAAAAGATAGAAATATTGATGTTAATAATATTGAAAATGTCAATGATAATAATCCAGTAAATGATATAGAAACTAAGGAAAATACTAATAAAGAAATAGATAAAAAAACTCCAGTAAAAACAATTAATGATGATATTATTAATAATGAAAACGCTAATGGTTCAGAGGAAGCTATTTTTAATGATAATTGTAATGAGATTAAAAAAATTTCATTAAGAGATGTAAATAATAGCAATGTAAATAATGAGGATAACACTAATTCTGTAAATGATGAGATAAATAAAAATAATAATTTTAAAGAAGTTAATATTAATGAAGAAATTCCATTAGATGTTCCAAACGATGAATTTGTTAATAATAATAATGATAATAATAATAATTTATTTGATGTAAAAGATAGAAATATTGATCTTAATAATACTGAAAATATTATAGAAACTAAGGAAAATACTAATAAAGAAATGGATAAAGAAATTCCAGTAAAAACAGTTAATGGTAATATTATTAATAATGAAAATATTAATGGTTTAAAAGAAGATATGATTAATGATAATAATAATGAAGATAAAGAAATTTCATTAGGAGAGATAAATAATGACGATGTAAATAATGATGATAACAATAATTCTGTAAATGATGAAATAAACAATAATAATAATATCAAAGAATATTATGTTAATGAAGAAATCCCATTAGATGTTCCAAATGATGAATTTGTTAATGATGATAATAACATTAAAAAAGAAAACAATGTATTTGATGTAAATGATAGAAATATTGATCTTAATAATATTGAAAATGTCAAAAATGATCCAGTAGATGATATAGAAACTAATGAAAATATTGATAAATCAATGGATAAAGAAGTTCCGGTAAAAACAATTAATGATGATATTATTAATAATGAAAATATTAATGATTTTAAAGAAGATATAATTAATGATAGTAATAATGAGGATAAAGAAATTTCATTAGGAGAGATAAATAATGATAATATTAATAATAATGATGAAAGTAAATATGTAAATGATGGAATAAATGATAATAATAATTTCAAAGAATCTAAAATTAATGAACAAATCCCATTAGATGTTTCAAATGATGAATTTGTTAATGATGATAATAACATTAAAAAAGAAAATAATGTATTTGATGTAAATGATAGAAATATTGATCTTAATAATATTGAAAATGTCAAAAATGATCCAGTAGATGATATAGAAACAAATGAAAATATTGATAAATCAATGGATAAAGAAATCCCAGTAAAGGCAATTAAAGATGATATTATTAATAATGAAAATGTCAATGACTTAAAAGATGATATAATTAATAATAATAATAATAATGAGATTAAGGAAATTTCATTAAGTGATATAAATAATAACGATGAAAATAATGATGATAATAATAATTTTGTAGATGATGAAATAAATGATGATAATAATAATATCAAAGAATTTAATGTTAATGAAGAAATCCCATTAAATATTTCAAATGATGAATTTGTCAGTGATAATAATAATATTAATAATGATAATAATGTATTTGATAATTCTCAAGATGGAAATATTAATCTTAATAATACTAAAATTATCGGTGATAATAATCCAGTAGATGATATAGATACTAATGAAAATACTGATAAATCAATGGATAAAGAAATCCCAGTAAAAGCAATTAAAAATGATATAATTGATAATGAAAATGTCAATGACTTAAAAGAAGACATAATTAATGATAATAATAATGAGATTAAAGAAATTTTATTAAGTGATATAATTAATGACAATGTAAATAGTGATGGTATAAATAATGATGATAACGATAATCCTGTAAATGATGAAATAAATGATAATAATAAAATCAAAGAATTTAATGTTAATGAAGAAATCCTATATGAGTCTATTAATGATAATAATAATGATAAGAATGATAATAATAATTATAATGTATTTGATAATGTCAAAGATCGAGATATTAAACTCAATAATACTGAAAATATTGATAAAGAATTAGATAGAGAAATTCCATTAAAAACAATTAATGATGATACTATTATTAATGATGATGTTGATTATTCAAGAAATATGATTGATGATAATAATAATGAAATTAAAGAAATTTTACTAAGAGATGTAAATAATGATAATATAAAAAGTAATAATGTAAGTAATGATGACAACAATAATTATGTAAATAATAAAATAAATGATAATAATAATAATGTCAATAATGTAAAAGAAATTAACGAAGAAATCCCATTTGATATTTTAAATGATAAGTTTGTTAATGATAATAATAATAATAATAATGATAATAAAATATTTGATGTGAAAGATAGAAATATTGATGTTAATAATTATGAAAATATCGATAATGTTAATCCAGTAAGTGATATAGGTACTAATGAAAATATTGATAAATCAATGGATAAAGAAATTTTAGTAAAAGCAATTAATGATGATATCATTAACAATGACAATGTTAATGTCTTAAAAGAGGAAATGATTAATGATAATAATAATGAGGATAAAGAAATTTCATTAAATGATGTAAATAAAAATAATGGCGATATAAATAATGGCAATGTAAATAATAATGACAACAATAATCATATAAATAATGAAACAAATGATGATAATAATGTTAAAGAAGTTAATGAAGAAATTGCATTAGATGTTTCAAATGATGAATTTATTAATGATGATAATAATATTAAAGAATATAATAATGTATTTGATGTAAATAATAGAGATAATAAACTCAATAATACTGAAAACATCGATGATGAAACAGAAAATAATGAAAATACTGATAAATCAATGGATAAAAATATTCCAGTAAAAACAATTAATGATGATACTATTAATAATGATGATATTGATTATTCAAGAAATATGATTGATGATAATAATAATGAAATTAAAGAAATTCTATTAAGAGATGTAAATGATGACAATATATATAATAATAATGTAAATAAAGATGACAACAATAATTATGTAAATGATGACAATGTAAATGATGATAATGTAAATAATGATGACAACAATGATATAGAAAATAATGAAAATATTGATGAATCAATGGATAAAGAAATTCCAGTAAAAACAATTAATGATGATATAATTAATAATGAAAATATTAATGGCTTAAAAGAAGATATAATTGATAATAATAATAACGAGATTAAAGAAATTTCATTAAGAGATATAAAAAATGAAGATGTAAATAATGATGATAATAATAATTCTGTAAATGATGAAATAAATGATAATTATAATATAGAAGAAGTTAATGAAGAAAACCCATTAGATGTTCCAAATGATAAATTTGTTAATGATGATAATAACATTAAAAAAGAAAGTAATGCATTTGATAATGTTCGAGATAGAGATATTAATATTAATAATTCTGAAAATGTTGATAATGATAATCCAGTAGAAGATATAGGAATTAATGAAAATATTGATGAATCAATGGATAAAGAAGTATCGGTAAAAAGATTTAAAGATGATATTATTAATAATGAAAAAGTTAATGATTTAAAAGAGGATATGATTAATGATAATAATAATGAGATTAAAGAAATTTCGTTAAGTAATATAAATAATGACGACATAAGTAATGATGAAAACAATAATTCTATTAATGATGAAATAAGTGATAATGTTAAAGAAGTTAATGAAGAAATCCCATTAGATATTTCAAATGATAAGATTATTAATGGTTATAATGATATTATTAATAATAACAATGCATTTGATGTAAAAGCTAATGAATATACTGATAAATCAATGGATAAAAAAATTCCAGTAAAAACAATTAATGATGATACTATTAATAATAATAATGGTAATAATTCAAGAGATATGATTAATGATAATAATGATGAGATTAAAGAAATTTCATTAGGTGATATAAATAATGACGATATAAATAATGATGATAACAATAAAATAAATGATAATAATAATATTAAAGATGTTAATATTAATGAAGAAATCCCGTTAGATGTTTCAAATAACAAATTTGTTAATGATGATAATAATGTTAATAATGAGTTTGTCAATGATGATAATAATATTAATAATGATAATAATGCATTTGATGCAAAAGATAGAAATATTAATTTTAATAATACTGAAAATATCGATAATGTTAATTCAGTAAGTGATATAGATACTAATGAAAATATTGATAAATCAATGGATAAAGAAATTCCAGTAAAAACAGTTAATGATGATATTATTAATAATGAAAATGTTAATGATTCAGCTGATATGATTTATAATAATGCGATTAAAAATTTATCATCAAGTGAAGTAAATAATGACGATGTCAATAATGATAATGATGACAACAATAATAATGGTAAAATAAATGAAAATAGTAATATTAAGGAAGTTAATGAGGAAACTCCAATAGATTATACAAATGATGAATTTGTTAATGATGATAATATTAAAAAAGAAAATAATGTATTTGATAATGTTCAAGATAGAAATACTAATCTTAATAATTCTGAAAATGATGATAATGATAATCCAGTAGATGATATAGAAATTAATGAAAATACAGATACATTAATGGATAAAAAAATACCGGTAAAGACAATTAAAGGTGATATAATTAATAATGAAAATGTTAATGGCTTAAAAGAAGATATAATTAGTGATAATAATAATGAGATTAAAGAAATTTCATTAAGTGATATAAATAATGACGATGTAAATAATGATAATAATAATAATTCTGTAAATGATGAAATAAATGATAATGTTAAAGAAGTTAATGAAGAAAACTCATTAAATATTTCAAATGATGAGTTTGTTAATAATAATAAAAATAATGTATTTGATGTAAAAGATAGAAATATGACTAATGAAAATACTGATAAATCAATGGATAAAGAAATTCCAGTAAAAACAATTAATGATAATACTAATAATAATAATAATGCTAATAATTCAAGAGATATGACTAATGATAATAATGATGAGGTTAAAGAAATTTCATCAGGTGATATAAATAATGACGATATAAATAATGATGATAATAATAATCCTATTAATGATGAAATAAATGATAATGTTAAAGAAGTTAATGAAGAAATCCCATTAATTGTTTCAAATGATGATATTGTTAATGATGATAATAATATTATTAATAATAACAGTGTATTTGATGTAAAAGATAGAAATATAAATGAAAATATTGATGAATCAATGGATAAAGAAATTCCGTTAAAAACAATTAATGATAATACTATTAATAATAATAATGGTAATAATTCAAGAGGTATGATTAATGATAATAATGATGAGATTAAAGAAATTTCATTAGGTGATATAAATAATGACTATATAAATAATGATGATGACAATAATCCTGTAAATAATGAAATAAATGATAATAATAATATTAAAGAAGTTAATGTTAATGAAAAAATTTCGTTAGATGTTTCAAATAATGAGATTATTAATGATGATAATAATATCAAAAAAGATAATAATGAAAAAGATAGAAATATTGATCATAATATTGAAAATATCGAAAGTGATAATCCAATAGATGATATAGAAATTAATGAAAATATTGATGAATCAATGGATAATGAAATTCCAGTAAAAACAATTAATGGTGATATAATTAATAATGAAAATATTAATGGCATAAAAGAATATATGATTAATGATAATTATAATGAGGTTAAAAAAATTTCATCAGGTGATATAAATAATGAAAATATAAATACTGTTGATAACAATAATTATATAAATGATGAAATAAATGATAATAATGATAATAGTAATATCAAAGAAGTTAATGAAGAAATCCTGTTAGATGTTTCAAATGATGAATTTGTTAATAATGACAATAATATTAAAAAAGATAATAATTTATTCGATAATGTCCAAGATAGAAATATTAATTTTAATAATTCTGAAAATGTCGATAATAATAACCCAGTAGATAATATAAAAACAAATGAAAATATTGATAAATCATTGGATAAAGAAATTCCAATAAAGTCAATTAAAGGTGATATTATTAATAATGAAAATGTTAATGGTTTAAAAGAGGATATGATTAATGATAATAATAATGAGATTAATGAAATTTCGATAAGTGATATAAATAATGACGATATAAATAATGATGAAAACAAAGATGCTGTAAGTGATGAAATAAATGATAATGTTAAAGAATATAATGAAGAAATACCATTAAATGTTTCAAATGATGAAATTGGTAATGATGATAATTATATTATTAATAATGACAGTGTATTTGATGGAAAAGATAGAAAAATAAATGAAAACATTGATGAATCAATGAATAAAGAAATTCCAATAAAAACAATTACTAATGATAATATTAATAATGATTATATTAATAATATAGAAGGAGATATGATTAATGATAATAATAATGATATTAAAGAAATTTCATCAAGCGATATTAATAATGGTGATAACAATATTCCTATAAATGATGAAATAAATGATAATAATAATATCAAAGAATTTAATGTTAATGAAGAAATCCCATTAGATGTTTCAAATGATGAATTTGTTAATGATGATAAAAATATTAATAATGATAATAAAGTATTTGATGTAAAAGATAGAAATATTGATCTTAATAATTCTGAAAATGTCGCTGATGATAATCCAGTAGATGATATAAATACTAATGAAAATACTGATAAATCAATGAATAAAGAAATTCTATTAAAAACAGTTAATGATGATATTATTAATAGTGAAAGTGCTAATGACTTAAAAGAAGATATGATTAATAATGAAATTAAAGAAATTTCATCAAGTGATTTAAATAATAACAATATAAATAATGACAATATAAATAATGACAATATAAATAATGACAATATAAATAATGACAATATAGATAATGACAATATAGATAATGATGATAAAAATAATGACAATATAAATAATGACAATATAAATAATGATGATAAAAATAATGACAATATAAATAATGACAATATAAATAATGATGATAATGATAATCCTGTAAATAATGAAATATATGATAATACTAATGTTAAAAAAGTTAAAAAAGGATTCACATTAAATATTACAAATGACGAATTTGTTAATGACGATAATAATATTAAAAAAGAAAATAATTTATTTGAAAATGTCCAAGATGGAAATATTAATCTTAATAATTCTGAAAATGTTGATAATGATAATCCAGTAGATAATATAGAAACTAATGAAAATATTAATAAAGAAATAGATAAAGAAATTCCAATAAAGTCAATTAAAGATGATATTATTAATAATGAAAATGTTAATGATTTAAAAGAGGATATGATTAATGATAATAATAATGAGATTAAAGAAATTTCGTTAAGTAATATAAATAATGACGATATAAATAATGACGATATAAATAATGATGAAAACAATAATCCTCTTAATGATGAAATAAGTGATAATGTTAAAGAAGTTAATGAAGAAATCCCATTAAGTGTTTCAAATGGTAAGATTGTTAATGGTTATAATAATATTATTAATGATAACAATATATATGATGTAAAAGATAGAAATATAACTAATGAAAATACTGGTGAATCAATTGATAAAGAAATTCCGGTAAAAACAATTAATGATGATACTAATAATAATAATGATGTTAATAATTCAAGAGATATGATTAATAATAATAATGATGAGGTTAAAGAAATTTCATCAAGAGATATTAATAATGATGATAAAAATAATCTTATAAACGATGAAATAAATGATAATAATAATAATATCAAAGAATTTAATGTTAATGAAGAAATCCCATTAAATGTTTCAAATGATGAATTTGTTAATGATGATAAAAATATTAATAATGATAATAAAGTATTTGATGTAAAAGATAAAAATATTGATCTTAATAATTCTGAAAATGTCGATAATGATAATTCAGTAGATAATATAGAAACTAATGAAAATACTGATAAATCAATGAATAAAGAAATTCCAGTAAAAACAATTAATGATGATATTATTAATAATGAAAATGCTAATGACTTAAAACAAGATATGATTAATAATAATAATAATGAGATTAATGAAATTTCATTAAGTGATATAAATAATGATGATGTAAATGATGATGATAATAATAATTTTGTAAATGATGAAATAAATGATAATAATAATGTTATAGAAGTTAATGAAGAAATCCCATTAAATATTTCAAGTGATGAGTTTGTTAATGATGATAATAATATTAAAAAAGAAAATAATTTATTTGAAAATGTCAAAGATAGAAATATTAATCTTAATAATTCTGAAAATGTCGATAATGATAATCCAGTAGATAATATAGAAACTAATGAAAATACTGATAAATCAATGAATAAAGAAAATCCAGTAAAGACAATTAAAGATGATATTATTAATATTGAAAATGTTAATGGTTTAAAAGAAGATATTATTAATGATAAAAATAAAAATGTTAAAGAAATTTCATTCAGTGATGTAAATAATGATAATATAAATAATGCCGATATAATTAATGGTGACTACAATAATAATATAAATAATGAAATAAATGATAATAATAATGTTATAGAAGTTGATGAAAAAATCCCATTAGATGTTTCAAATGATGATATTGTTAATGATGATAATAATATTATTAATAATAACAGTGTATTTGATGTAAAAGATAGAAATATAACTTATGAAAATACTAATGAAACAATGGATAAAGAAATTCCAATAAAAACAATTAAAGATGATATTATTAATAATGAAAATGCTAATGACTTAAAAGAAGATATAATTAAAGATAATAATAATGAGATTAAAGAAATTTCATTAAGTGATATAAATAATGATGTAGATAATGATGGTATAAATAATGATGATAACGATAATTCTGTAAATGATGAAATAAATGAAAATAATAATGTTAAAGAAGTTAATGAAGAAATCCCATTAAATATTTCAAATGATGAGTTTGTTAATGATGATAATAATATTAAAAAAGAAAATAATTTATTTGAAAATGTCAAAGATAAAAATATTAATCTTAATAATTCTGAAAATGTCGATAATGATAATCCAGTAGATAATATAGAAACTAATGAAAATACTGATAAATCAATGAATAAAGAAATTCCAGTAAAAACAATTAATGATGATATTATTAATAATGAAAATGCTAATGACTTAAAAGAAGATATAATTAACGATAATAATAATGAGATTAAAGAAATTTCATTAAGTGATATAAATAATGACGATGTAAATAATGATGAAAACGATAATTCTGTAAATGATGAAATAAATGAAAATAATAATGTTAAAGAAGTTAATGAAGAAATCCCATTAAATATTTCAAATGATGAGTTTGTTAATGATGATAATAATATTAATAATGATAAGAATGTATTTAATAATTCTCAAAATGGAAATATTAATCTTAATAATACTGAAATTATCGGTGATAATAATCTAGTAGATGATATAGATACTGATGAAAATATTGATAAATCAATGGATAAAGAAATCCCAGTAAAAACATTTAATGATGATATTATTAATAATGATAATGTTAATAATTCAAGAGATATGATTAATAATAGTAATAATGAGATTAAAGAAATTTTATTAAGTGATATAAATAATGACGATGTAAATAATGATGATAACAATGATTCTGTAAATGATGAAATAAATGATAATGTTAAAGAGGTTAATGAAGAAATCCCATTAGATATTGGAAATTATGAGTTTGGTAATGATGATAATAATATTAATAATGATAATAATGCATTTAATGTAAAAGATAGAAATATTGGTCTTAATAATATTGAAAATGTCGATAATATTAATCCAGTACATAATATAGATAATAATGACAATGCTGATGATTTAGAAGGATATAACGAGATTAAAGAAATTTCATCAAGTGATGTAAATAATGACGAAGTTAATAATAATGATAATAGTAATCCTGTAAATGATGAAATAAATGTTAATAATACTATTAAAGAAGTTAATGAAGAAATCCCATTAGATGTTTCAGATGATAAGTTTGTTAATAAAGATTATGCTATTACAATGAATGATGAAGAAAATTATAGTAAAGATAATAAAGAAAAGAGTGAAAATGTTATAGAAAATAAAAATTGC
The DNA here is from genome assembly GCA_002157105.1 of Piromyces sp. E2. Lineage (NCBI taxonomy): Eukaryota > Fungi > Neocallimastigomycota > Neocallimastigomycetes > Neocallimastigales > Neocallimastigaceae > Piromyces > Piromyces sp. E2. The sequence continues at coordinate 286,152 of KZ150756.1, read as the reverse complement.
CTTAATAATAATGATTATGTTCCAGAAAATAAAGTAAGAAACAATAATGAAGATCTTAATAATTATAATAGTATTAATAAAGATATTTCATTGGGTGATGAAATAAATAATAATTACAATAATATTACAGAAGAAAACAAGAAAGTATCATTAGATAATGTAAATGATAAACTTACAAATGATAGGAATAATAGAAATAGTTCAGAAGATGATGAATTAAATAAAAATAATATTAGTGATAATAATGAAATGAATAATAATAATTATGAAAAAATAGAAACGTCATTAAATATTGTAAATGATGATGAACTTAATAATGACAATGATAATGATAATAATTTGTTTGATAATATTAGAGCTATTAATCTTAATAATATTAAAAATGTTGATAATGATAGATCAATAGATGATATAATAGTTGTAAATAAAGATAATGAAGAAATCGCAGAAATTTCATTTAATAACTTTAGGGATAAATGTATTAATGAAAATAAATTTGTTAATTATGAAAATGATAAATTTTCTAACAGTGACAACTATTTAATAAATGATTTGATAAATGATAATAATGATGAAGTCAACAATAATACTGAAGACACAAATGAAAAAAATCCATCAAACGAAGGAAATAATGATAATGAAATAATTAAATGTAATAATATAGATATAAGTAAAATTATTCCAATAAACAGTGAAAATAAATATACTATTAACAATAAAAAAATAGTAGAAGATGATCAATTAAATATTTTAAGTGACAGAAATATTAATATTGTCAATGACAATAATGAAATAGATGAAGAAATAGATAATAGCAATAATAATATTGAAAAAGTAAGTGAAGATGTTCCATTAAATGATGTAAATGTTAAAAATGTTAATAATATTATTAATAATGTTTTAGAAGAAGTTAAGATGGATATTAATGATGATAATGATAATATAAAAGAAAATATTATTTTAAGTAATATATACGATAAAATTGTTAATAATGATGATAATGAAAAAGAAAATGAAAAAATTCCATTAGAAACTGAAAATGATAAAAATAATAATGATTCTAATATTGAAGGTAAGAAAGAAAACAATGATGATAATCATTCACTTAATGACAAAAATGAAAAATATGACAATAATATTATTCCAATTGAAGATGATTTAAATAATGATAATGATAATGTTAAAGAATTGAATGCAAAAGTTCCATTAAATATTATCAATAATAAATATATTAATATTAATGATATTATTCCAGTTGAAGATGAGGTTAATAATCTTTATAATGAAAATAAATATGTTAAAGAATTGAATAAAAATATTCCATTAAATGAAGATACTTTAATATATAGTGTTAATGATGATGTTTATGTTGCTTATAATGATAAAAATGAAATTAATAATGATGATAATTTGTTTGATGGGATTATGATAAGAAATGTCGAACCTAATAATGCAAAAAAAATTAATAGAAATGGTCAAGTAAATGATGAAAATATTTATAATAGTAGTAATAATATCAAAGATATAAATGAAAATGTTCCATTATTAAATAATAATAATATTAATTATAATTCATTGGATGATACTATAATTAATAATAATAATAGCGATGAAAATAGGAATATGGTTGAAGAAATTCTATTATATAATGGCAAGAATATTAATGATGATAATGAAAGTAATCCAATAGATAATAGAAATAATAATAAATATTGTATTGAAAATATTACAAAAGACATTTCATTAAATAATGTAAATGATAAAAATACTGTTGTTAATAATGAAATAAATAGTAAAAATGATGATAAAGAAATAAAAAGAAGTGTTTTATTAGATACAAATAATGATATTGAAGAAGTGAATGAAGAAGTTCTCTCAAACTCCGTAAAAGATAAAATAATAAATAATAATGATATTGATAAAGAAATAATAAATGATAGTGATGAAAAGAAAAATAAGAATAATGATATAGAAGAAACGAATGACGAAATTATATTGAACAATGTGAATGACGTAAATAATGAACATGCAAATAATAAAGAAATTAATAATGAAGAATATATTAATAATAACAATAATATTATCTCGAAAGAAGACGAAATATGTATTAATAATGATAATATTAAAGAAAAAAGTAAAGAAATTTCATTAAACATTATCAATAATGAACTTATTATTAATGAGAATGATTTAGCAGATAATAGAAAAAATGATAATGAGAATAGTAATAAAGAAATAAAAGAAGTTCCTTTGAACGGTAAAAATAATGAATCTGTAAATAATGATAATGATAATTATTTAATAGATAATTTAATTAATGTTAATGATAATGATATTAATAAATATATAACATCAACCAACGAAAATAATAATACTAATGATATTAATGAAGATATTCCATTAAGTAATAGAAATAATGATAATGATAAGAATATAGAAATAGCAGAAAATAATCAATTAAATAATATAAACGGTAAAGATATATATAATATCAGTGATAATGAAGTAGTACATATAGAGGTTCCATTAAATAATGTTAATAATGAAATAAATAATAGTAATGACGATGTTAAAAAAATATATAAAGATGTTTCATTAAGAAATATTAATGATGAAGAAATTGTTGTTAACGATGAAAATGAAATTAATAATGATGACCTCAATAATACAGCTATCATAAATAAAATGATTGATGAAAACATTCTTGATGGTAGTAGTAGTAATATTAAAAATATAAATGAAAAAACTCTAATGTTAAATAAAAATAATGAAGATGATAATCAATTAGATGATTCAATAATAAATAATAATTATAATGACAGTAATAAGGAAATAGAAGAAATTCCATTAAATATAAATAAGGACAATGATAATAAAAACAATAAAATTACAAATAATAATAATAAAGAAAATGTTGAAGAAATAAAAGAATATATTCCATTATGTAATGTAAATGATAATATTATTATTAATAACAAAAAAATAGATTCAATTAATGATATTAAAAATAGTAAAAATGATGACGTGGATGATAAAAATATTGATAATGATAATGAATATAGTCCAATAAATGATGAAACAAATGATAATTATAATATTAATAAAGTCAAAGAAATGAATAAAAAAGATCCATCAAACATTGTAAAGGATGACTTCAATGATATAATAGATGATGTTCCATTAAATATTGTCAATGATGTAAATACTAATAATGATAATAATAATAATTCATTTAATGATAAAATGAAAGATAACAATGATAATATGGAAGAAACGAATAAAAAAGTTATACTGAATAATGTAAATAATGTAAATGATGATGACGATGCAAATAATGAAAATATTAAAAATGAAGAATACATTAATAATAACAATGATTTTAGTGCAATAAAAGATGAAATGAATATTAATGATAGTAATGATAAAAAAACTAATAAAGAGGATTCAATAAATATTATAAATAATGAATTTTGTAACAATGAAAATAAAAATAATTTAAAAGATAATAAAATAAATAATAATGATAATAGTGACAAAAAAGTAAAAGAATTTCCATATAACGATAAAAATAATGATTCTGTAAGCATTGACAATGATAGTTGTATAATGTCTGATTTAAAGAATAATAATGATGATAATTATAATAGAAATATTAAAGTTAATAAGGAAGAAATTCCATTAAATAATGAAAATAATAAAAAAAATAAGGAGATAAAAATAGTTGAAAATGATCAATTAAATATTGTAAGTAACAAAAACATTAAAAATATCAATGATAATAATGTGGTTGATGATGAAAATGATAATAATAGTAATAATGAAGAATTTATTAATAATAACAATAGTATTAGTTCAAAAGAAGATGAAATGAATATTAATGACGATAATGTTAAAGAAACAAATAAAGAAGTTTTATTAAATAATACAAATAATGATCTTATTAATGATGATAATAATAGTGATAAAAATGTTAAAGAAGTTCCATTAAGTATTGAAACTCGTTTTGTAGATAATGACAATATTTATTATATAATTGATGATTTAACGGATAATGATGATAATTACAGAGATAAAAATATTGAATATATTAATGAAGAAATTATATTAATCAATGAAAATAGTGATAATGAAATTATTTCTAATAATGATAATAATATCAAAAATATCAATGAAGATATTCAATTGAATAATGACAATGATAAAAATAAAGAAAATGTAGAAAAAGACAAATTAAATGTTGAAAGAAACAAAGACATTAATAACAATAACAATAACAATAAAAATAATAATAATGTAGTGGACGATGAAAAAAGTGTAAAAGAAAACATTAATGAAAATGGCAATATATCATTAATAATCAAAAATGATAATATTATTAAAAATAATGAAAATAATAACAATATGAATAATTCATTAGATGATTCATTTAAGAAAAACATTAGAAATGGTATTGAAAAATATAAAGATAAAAATGTAAATGATGATAATAATTTATTAAATAATAATAATATATATAATGATAATGATTGTATTAATGAAATAAGTAAAGAACTTCCATTAAACATTACAAATGATACTAATAATGAAAATGCTTTATTATATAATGAAAAAGTTGATAATGTAAATGTAAAAGATCATTTAAACAATGAAAATGATGAGATTAATAATAATAATAATAATAATAATGATATCATTATTTATAGTAATTTATTAAATAATGAAATAATTGAAAATGAAATAAATGAAAATGATGATATAAATCGAATAGATAATAATAATATTAACAATAATGAAGATATAAATGAAAACATCCCACTGTCTCTTATTAATAATGAAACTATTAGTAAAGATAATGATAATAGTGATAACAGCATTCAATTAAATAATAAAATAAATAATATAATTAATCCATTAGATAATATAATTAACAATAATTGTGAAACTAATGAAAATAAAAAAATAAACGAAGAAAAATCATTATGTGAGATATATAATAATAATATATCAATAGATAATGTAGATAATGATTATATTAATATTAATAATCAAGATGGTGTTGATAATAATAATATAATCAATAATAATAACGATAACAACGAAAATATTAAAGGTTTAAATATAAATCATTATAAGCCAAATTCAATTATAAATAGTAGTTGTTATTCTAGTTATTCAACATTTGTTCAATCAACATCATTCAGTTGTGATGATAATATTTTACTTGAGGACAATTTTGATGATGCAGAAGAAGAGGATTCATTATTTATAGATAATTACTTTGTTAGTAAAAGTAATGAAGATCATAATGCTATTACAAATAGTTATTATCTTCCTAGTACCTCAATATTCGTTCATTCATTAAGTGGAAGTTCATCATCTACTATAAATGAAAATAATGTACTCAGAAATGATGATAATAATAAAAAAATGAATTTTGATATAAATAATAATGAAATTTTCAGTAATACCAGAGATGAAAATACTAATAACAATTTCGATAATATTAATAAAAATAATAGTAATTTCGATAATTCTGGAAATAATTATATATATAGTCCAGTAGATAATATTAAGACCTGTAACGACAATATCAATAAAAATAATTATAACAATATTAATGATAACAAAAATATTAATAATGTCATTAAAAATATTGAAAATAAAGATAAAAGTACACCAAAAGATTATATTATGAATAGCAATAACAATCTTAATTATATTTTAAATAGTAAAAATAATAATTTAGTGGATATATCAAGAATAAGTAATAACGATCTTAATAATTTCAGAAATAAAAATAATAATATTAATAGAAGTTATAATAATTTAAATCGTGTTATAAATAGTAATAGAAATAGTTTAATAGATATTGCAAAATTAAGTAACAATAATCTTAATAGTAGCAGAAATAGCATTAATAATATTAATAATATCAGTAAAAGTAATAATAATCTAAATGAAATTAAAAATAGTATTGTCTTTAGTAATGATAAATTCGTTCAATCTTTATCATTAGATGACATCAATTTAGTAGTTGGACATGTAAAAGATTTTTATTATAATAATAACATTTCGTTGTCATTTACGGATGAATATCTTACAAAATCATTGAATAAGTTAGATGTTAAAAGTGAACTAAGTAAAAATGAACAAAATAATAAAAATACTTTAAAAAATATTAATAAAAATTCATATCATTTTAAAAGTTTCGATTCTTTGAATTATAACAACAGTGATGTAGATTATTTACCAAAATGTAATAGTGAAATTATTATAAATATTATAAATAATTGTATAATGATGTCTAACATTAGTCATTCTAAAAAGAAAACGAAAAAATATATTGAAGTTAAAGAAGGAAAAAAAATAAAAAAAGAATCAAGTTTAAATAAAAAACTAGCTAATAGATTAAACAAAAGGAATATTGTTCATGATTACGAAAAGATCATTAAAGATAACAACAAAAATTTAAATAATAAGATATTGAATGATCCAATTTTTTCATTTGATGAATTTGGTAATCCATTACATAGAACAATTAGTAATTTATTAAATGAAACTGATTTACAACAACCAGAAAAAAGCATTGATAAATCAAGAGAAAAGATTTCTAAAATTAAGCAAGAAACAAAAAATAAAAATATTTCAGATTTATATGATGATAATCAAAACGAATGTCCTAATAATATCATAAGACAACAATATAAAAAAGATAATAATGATTCATCATATAATAATAAAAATAGAAAAGACAAACAAAATGTTTATAATAAAGAAGATAAAGAAAATAATATAAAGTCAAAAAAGAATAATATTATTATAGATAAACAAAATGAAAATAATAATAAAGATAAACAGGAAAGAAATGATAAAAATATTATTTATAACATTTTAGATAATAGAGATGATATCAATGACGAAAAATATCATGAAAATAATTATAATGATATTTTTGATGAAAGTAATAGTCAATCAGATGACGATAGTACAATTGATCTCGGAACACCACTAAATAAATCATTCTCTTCTTCATCATTATTTTTAAAGGAGGAAGAAACTCCTATCACCGGTACATCAACTGATATAGCTATTAAAAATGATCAAACATCAATTCAAGAAGAAAAAAAAGAAAGTCATTTATTTATTAAACTTTTTATTTTATTTGCTGCAACTATGTGTACATTGTTCTTATTCTATATCTATTTAGATTATAATAAATATATTGAATTATTTGATGTTATTTTATCTCCAGATGATGTTACTATCACATAAATTTTAATTTTACATAAAATGTAATTTCATATTTTTTATATTATTCAATTTATAAATAATTTTTGATTTTCTAATTTATATATTTATATATTTATTTATTTATATATTTATTTATTTTTCTCTTTTTTTT
>KZ150755.1:337629-360622 GCA_002157105.1 Piromyces sp. E2 | reverse complement strand
AAATAAGTTTTATCTTCCGGATAATTATTTTGGTGATTTTAATAAATCTAAAAGTTGGTACCAAGAAAAAATAAATTAAATAATTCTGACTAATAATATAATGGGAAATTTTAATGGTCAGTATCTCCAGAACTAATCAAGCTAGGGGTCTGAATTTTGCGAATTTGTGTAGCTCGAAAGCGTAGCTTTCTCATGATGGTATAAAAACCCACTCACAAAAACCACTCACGACAGCGATTGGGGGAGATACAGCGCGTTAAAGATATATCCTATTTTTATTTTTAATATTATCATAATATTTAATTTACTTCACGTTAAAATAGGTTGGATAAGAGCTCATTGATAATGTTAAGAAGTTGATAAAAAATTGAATTTAATTTGATAAGAAATTGGGCGATTTTGAAAAAGTAATTTCAATTGATCATTCACTTGATTTCGTGACAGTAACATATTAGTAAAAGTGGTTTTACCATTACAACCCGAACCAATAAAAAATAAAATAGAACGTAATTTGTTACCGAGAGTGAGAGTGGAAGCAATTACTTTTAATAAATATACTATCAAGTCATTTTCCACAAATATATCTTTCAAGAATTGATAAACTTCGGATATTTTACTCTGTTTATCGTTATAATAATTGTAATTTGTTGATTTCAAACAAAAATCATTTGGTCTTCCAGGACGAGGACCATCTATGTTGAAATCGTATACACAATCTTCAAATCTTAAAATATTTTGTTTATCAATGCGTTAATCAAAATCATGAATTATTACTAATAAATATGATCTTCATGATAACAATATATAGATTGTTGATTAAGACTTTACCTTCTACAAATATTCTTAAACTTTAATATTGATTTCAATTTAATTCAAAATAAAAAGAAAAAGAAAGTTTTTCTAAAAGATTATTGAGACATTATCTCGATGAAAAAAAGAAATTTACAAAATATTTTTCAATTATTATTCGAACTATAAGTCCTTTCGGTCCAATTTGTTTTATGTGATGTCTTTTCAAGTTTCCTGTGGACAAATTCTTCAATTCAATGTCTTTTAATTGAGTCCAATTTTGGAATTCTTTATCACTGTAAATAGTCATGTTACTGAAATCGGTAATGGAACGTTTTTTATTATTGGCATATGAAGTGTTTTTAATACTAGAAAAATAAGAGATATAGAATCGATTTTTATATTCCAACCAGTAAGGACTCAACAAACACTAAATGGATGATTTGAATTATATCCTTCTATATCAATAAAACTAAGAGTTGCTTTTACATGAGTAATCTCAATTTACATATACATTTGGATTCTTTGATTAATTGTTGATATTTTTGATCTTGCAAACTTACCATAAGGATTTTAAATATTTTAAAATGTTCAATACCGGGAATTCATGATCCAACGTTATTAACTAAAGTATCTAGTGGATTTAATCCATAGTATAATAAATGACCCTTCATTATTTCTAATTTTTTGGAATAAAATGTATATTGAAATCTAGATTTGGTTTTATTAATTTGACTAAACTTGTTATGTCATTGTAATTATTGAATATTAGGGTAGCAGACATGAATACCACTCTTGAATGATGAAAATCCAAAAATTTTTATAATTTTTCGTATATTATTTTATTACCAATGGCGTTTCGAAAATGATGTACTCCATCAATAATCTAAATTTGATTCTCAAAAAAAAAATATCTTTTATTTTTTCTATGGATTTACAAAAAGTTATAAGTATGAAATTCAAATTACTTTTTAATAAATTGTTAATAATTAATAAACCAATGGGAGAATGTCGATAATTAAAAGTGTAAGTATACTATGAAGCTATTCATTGTTTAAATTCCATAATGGCGTCTTGATTTTTAACAAGATAATACTTGGCTTTTCATAACTATCTATGAAATTTAATAAAATCCATAAAACAGTGAATGATTTTCCAGTACCATGTGAAAGATAAATTAAAAATCTTTTAATAATGTCATTAGTATTATTCATATATCTTAGGTACTATTTAATATCGTTTCATATGAAAATTTTCTTCAATCAAGCTTTCTTGAATATATATTTATTTAAATTCTGGATAATTGTGGAGTTCTTGAATATTTGGGAATGTCATATTTTTATACACAGGAATAAAAATATAAATTAAAAATATAGTACATTATATCTTTCTCATGAATATTTTTATTGCTAATATTATATTAATTGATAATAGTAACATAATGATTAAATTCATTCTTTTGATAAATATCGCTTGTGATCCATCCAATGCCATCTAAATTTGGATTCACCGAATCATTACAATCAAGAAACATTCAAACGAATTAAACATCGATTAAAGTATGTCTATGTATTGTGTAATGATTTCACTTTTCGTTACTGTGACTTACGCAATGACTTAGATTTTCATTTACAAATTTAACCAACTATAAGATTTTAAAAGAAATATTTCTCGCTAATAATCAATCATTTAAGTCACCGTATATAAGAACATTTACTGGATTTATTAATAATAACAAAGTTATTTATCAACAATGTATATTATTCAAAATATTCAAACAAAAATTTATTAATTTGCCAATTAAATCAGAAAAATTATAATTGCCTTCAATAATTTTAATAACAAATCATATGTTATTATATTAAAAATGAACAATGAATAAAAATGTTTTTAATATATATATTTTATTTAGTATATGTTATAACTACATGTAATTATTTTTATACTATATGTATATCTAGGTATATTATGAAATGCATGTTATCTTCTTTTATACTAAAATACAAGCTAATAATAGATTATAATAAAAATATTTAATATAATTTAATTTACTAATTTTAACTTATATTGAAAACATAAATATTTAATTTATTGTTATGTATTTGTAGACTTTTTAACATTCCTCCTCAAATTGAGTTTCCTTGAATACTTAATTTGTTTAATGGATTAATTTTCATAAGTACAGAATTCCTAAATTGGTCAGTATTGAGATATTTGGTGAATCCATCGGCAAGATTCCACTGGGATTTGATGTATTTTAATTTTATTCTTTCATTTTGTATCAATTCCCGAATAAAATGATATCTAACATGTGCTTGTTCTTTGGATTTATCGTTTGATTCTTGCTATTGTAAATTGCGGCCCGATTATCAATGTTGATATTCAAATATTTAACTCATTTAAGAAATCGATATACTAGATACAGTGTTTAGAGCACTCGCTTAGGGCGTAGTATTCTGCTTCAGCGGTGGAAGTGGACATACAATGTTGTAGCTTCGAGTACCAGCTAGTCGGTGAACTACCAATCTTAATTACGAATCCTGATGTTGATCTTCGAGTTTTTTCATCACCTCCGTAGTCGGTATCTGTGAAAGCTTCAATATTTTTATTTCTAGTGAATTTTAAACCATAGTTAATTGTTCCTTTTAAATATTTAAATATTTTTTGTATACTTAACCAGTGCTCGGTACTTGAATTCTGTGATTTTTTAGCGGCTTTACTTACTGCAAATAAAATATCTGGTCTGGTGCAAATAGCCAGATAAAATAAGTTTCCAACAGCACTTTGATAAACCGTTTTATTGAATTTTGATTTTCTTAAATTTAAGATTATTATTGGTTTTAAATTTCTTGCAGGTTTTAAGTTATTTATCTTGAATTTTCTAAGAATATTATTAATGTACCTTTTTTGATGTAGTATATAACCTTCATTGTACTTTTTGAATTTTATTCCTATCACGAAATCTACATCACCTATGTCTTTAATTTCAAATTTCGATTTAATTAATTATTTTGTTTTATTTATATTGTTTTCTTTAACTGCAATGAGAATATCGTCTACATAAGATGCTAATATGCAGCTCAACCTTTTTGTTTTATCGAACTTGACGTATTCGCATGGTTCTGATTTTAATCTTATAAATTCTTTATTAATTAATTCATTATTTAGTTTATTACTCCATCTTGTCCAGCCTGTTTAAGACCATATAATGCCTTCTTAAGTTTCCAGAAACATTTATTGTAAGATGGGTGTCCTTCTGGGGCACTCATGTAGATGTCTTCCGTTAATTCGGCAATGAGATATGCAGAATTAATATCTATTTGCTTAATTGAAAAACCAAATTGAACGAGGATAGCAGTGATTATTCTTAACGAGTCTTGCTTTAAGGTAGGGGAAAATGTATCACGAAAATCAATACCGTATTGTTGAGGTAAAACCGCAGGCACAAGTCCTGCTTTACGTTTAATGATGGAACCATTGGAATCTCTTTTGTAGGTTAAAACCCGTCTAGGTGAAATAATATTGGAATTATCAGGCACTTCTGTAACGATATCATAAACATCTAATTTTGCTATATTGTGTAGTTCATCATTCACAGCGTTGAGCCATTCATCCTTATCTTTAAGATTATAAATATCGTTAAAATTACAAGATTCCCTCAATTCTAATAGATTATAATTATATTTTGTTTTCTTTATTTAGTAATTGACGTTTACGTTTAGATGAAATTGACTTATCATTATTTAATTTGATAATGTTATTTGATTCAATAACTTTGGGTTCATTTGCGATAACAGAATTTTTAATGTTTGAGTTTAAGAAATTTTCATTATTAATAATAGGATAAGTGGAAAAATTCATATAATTATTATTGTTGTTGAGTATTGGATTAGGATGAGGAGGTATGATATTATTACTAATATAATTTGAATTGTCATTTAAGCAGAAATTACTTGGTTCATTTTCATAAAATTCGCTAGCACGAGAAGTAATAACTTTCCTATTTTTAATATCAAAAATTTTGTAAGCTAACGGATTATCAGTATAGCCTAAGAAGATACCTGGTAAAGAATTATTTTCAAGTTTTTCTCTTTTTACTTTCCAAAAGAAAAAAGAGAAAAACTTGAAAATAATTCTTTACCAGGTATATTTCACATTTGTTATTTTGATTTATATTTGGTAATTTGTCTTTAATTTTGTCAATATTGAAATGGCACACTCTTCTGTGCCATAATTGTTGACTGTATATTAATGAATAATTTATGTTGAACTTTGATTTATTATTTTTGTTGATTATTGTAATCGTTTTGTTTAAAAACAGATTATATACAATAATAAATAACCCAATAAAACACAAAAATATATAAAAAAACACAAAAATTTAATAAAACTTTAATAAATGATTTCTTCTTTATTAATTCTTTATTTATTATTAATTATGTTATTAACTGTCTAATTGTTAATAACAACTACATTTTTCTAAATAATAAAAAATTACATTATTTATATTTTTTCTAAAATCTATTCTAATTTATTAAAACTATTTAATTTACATATATTATAATTTATTTATAAACAAAAATTATTTATTATTAATTTTATCAATTAATATTTTATAAAAACTAAACTAAAACTATTTAACTAAACTTTTTATTTAATTTGATTATACTTATTTTTCAATAAGTCTCATATATTACATATTTATTAACTAAATATTATTAATACTATTATTTATATATTTTAAAAATTAAATTGATTTATTTTATTATAATTAAAATTACTGAAATAAAATTTATTATTAGGTGATTCATTTAATAATCTAAATAGTTCCATAATTTCATTTGTTATGTTCATTGTTTCTTGAACATCTTTTGCGCGGATGGAATATAATCTTTTCATCCACATACCATAGAAGGCGGAGTTGTCTTTCTTGTACAGTTTTTTGATTTTTGCCATTTTTGTGTATGCACTTTCACAGTCTTTGATGTACATTTTGATTTTGTCGCATACATTTGTGAGAAAGATTGTAGATGTCAATGCATCTTGGGCCTTTAAATTTTCTCTTTCAGTAATTTCTTTTTTAGAGAGTTGATCGCCAGATCTTGTTATTTTGTTAATGTCTTTAATATCTTTTAATATGAATTTAGTTAATTTCTTGGCTTTAAGGTAGCTTGTAATTGTAGAATACTAAATAGGGAAGTTTTCTGGTCCTTGAAGTTTATCTTTTTCGATAAGGTTGAGTTCGGTCATATCGGTAAAAATGAGAATCTTAATCTATTACATTTTTTAATTAATTTTATTATTATTAATTTTATTATTATTGTTATTTTTTTTTAATGTACAAGAAAATTAAATCGTATTTATGTGAAAATTTGTGGCTGAATAATGTTATTAATAAAATGTTACACTAATATTTTTATTTTTTAATACAACATATATTATTAGTAATTAATTAATAATTCATTAGTAATTATTAGTAATTGATTGGTAATCAATTACTAATTATCAGTAATGTAAAAAGATTATTATTATTTTTTTATTATATTCTAATAAATCTTAAATAATAATAAAAATATTTTTAAATTTTTTGATTAAAAATTTATTGTATACATTTTGAAATTAATGTAATGTACCGCGCAACATTAATTTCTCTAAAGATATTGTAATATCTTTACACTAAGTTGGAGGAAATTAGCCAAAATTTTCAGATCCTCAATATAGAGGATATAAATATGAATAACAATAACAATAATAATAGTGGGGAAAGAAGAGTTAACAACCACCCAAATTTTTATGGCGCTAGAAAGGATCTTGAAGGATTCTTAAATCGCGTGGAAATTGTTTTGAAGATGAACCAGCAAGATTTTCCAATGATAGTAAGAAAGTTAGGTTCATTATTTCCTTTCTGGAAGACAAAGCTCTTAAATGGGCTAACGGCTTAAGAAGGGAAAATAGCCGAATTTTAAATTCCGTAGAAGATTTAATTAGGGAATTTAGAATTCAGTTCGGAGATTAACATTGCAATACAATAGTGGCTAATGGTAAACTCTGTAATATTAAACAGAGTAAATATAATCGTGTATACATATATAAATGAATTTAAAAGAATTAGTCAGTACTAGAATTTTAATGAATCTACAATAATTTAAATGTTTTTGCAAGGCTTCCATTATAAAATGAGAGAGCATCTTGCTATTGTTTGCTATTGTGAATCTAAAGGACCTCAACATACTCTATAGGGATGTATGAAATTAGATATTTTAAATAATGTAATTTATAACTATAAATTTAATAATAAAATAGTTTAACAATTTAGCTTAGTTTTAATTAGTAAAAATAGTGTAAATAATTATTATTAAATAATAAATATATAATTAATAGTATTAATAATATAAGAATAATAAATAAATAATAAATGAGCACTTATTCAATTTGTGTCAATTCAAATTGAATAAAAAGTGTATTTAATTAGTTATAGTTTAGTTTAGTTATTTTATTAATATTTAGATTAGTTTCGTTAATTTTATATTATATATATGTATATTAAATAGTAATAATATATTAGTTTATACTGAATAAAAAATATAAATACAAGTAATTATTCAATAATAAAATCGACGTATTTGTTATTGATTAGTTTTTAGTTAATAAAATAATAAGAGATTATAATTTTAAATTAATAAAAGTGATTTTTTAAAGAACTCTATTGTGTTTATTTTTCTGAAATTTTGAGTGATTTAAATATTTTGTATAAAGTGTTTATTTTGTTATTTGTAATCTGTTTAAATTAACCCCTTAACCATCGACTCAGAAATCTTCATATCGAAGAAATGGCAGAACGAAAAGAAAGGTGGAAAGTTAGTAAACCTCTAATTATTTAGTAGTAATAGGAAGAAGCTTTAAGGATTCCTCACCACTGTAAATATGAACTTTGAGGATACTCCTGACGTCTTTCCTAATGAGAGACCGAAAATTCAATTTGTAACCTATTTCTTAAGAGGTGATCCTTTAGATTGGGCTTCAAATCTATATCTATATAAGAAATAACAAAATCATCCAAGTAATAACTTAAGACATCGTTGGTGAAATGTTGGAATGTAGCGGGTGGGTTCTTTAATCCGAAATGCATGACGAGATATTCAAAATGCCCATATCATGTGTGAAAAATAGTTTGTACTCGTCACCTTCTTTAATTCTAAATAAATTATAAGCGGAATATAAATCCAATTTAGTGAATATTTTTGCACCTTTGACTCAATTCAATAAATTACCGATTAAAGGTAAAGGATAAATTTTTTTGTCATATCATTTAACCTTCTGTAATCAACGCATAATCTTAATGATTCATCTTTCTTTTTAACGAACAAAACTGGAACACCAGCAGGAGAAGTAGATTTCCTAATGAAACCTTTTTCTAAATTTTCTTTTAAATAACTTTTAAATTCATCTCTCTCTGCTTCAGTTAAAGGATAAAGAGGACCGTAAAATAAATTAAAATTATCTTTTAACTTAATTTCACAATCGTATTAAGGATGTGGAGGTAACACATTACAATTTTATTCATTAAACACTTATTTATATACTAAATATTGTTTTTTTGATACGGCAACCAATTTTTTATCTTTATTTAAATTTAAAACTTTACATTCATTAATTGCATTTGAATTTTGAGTCATTACATGGATTATTTAATTTACATCTTTTATGAACTACATTATTAATAATTTTATTTACTTTACAATAGTTAAAGTCAGTAGTATTTCTAACACTATCATCACTATCGCTATCACTATCACTATAATAAAATAAATCACTATCATTTTCATTAAAATTTGTATTACTTATTGTTATAGAGGTTTTTCTTCCTCTAATTTCTTCAAATTCTTCATCGGAATCGGATTCAATAAGGTTTCCTTAATTCATCATCTTGAGAATAGAGATAGGAGGTGTCATCAACAACGTAATCAGAATTTTCATCTAAAGCAACTTTTCCTCCATTAGAAGTATTCTTGGTCCTTTTCTTATTACGACGCTTTTTTTTACCAACATTGCAATGAACCAGAACCAAAAGAAATCTTCTTAGAACAACATCGTTACCAAGGAAGTTATACCCTTTAGGATTACTGGATTAGGTAAAAACGTTTCCATTGTTGAAAATGTCACTGAAAAATGCATCCTTAGGTTCCTGTAAAGAATTTACATTAAAACGTAAATATCCTTTACATTGTACTACATTGCCACAATTATAGATACGAAATTATTTCTGTAAAATTGATTGCGGTCAACAATAGAATAATTATAAATAAAGTTAGTAGTACAATAAAAATTACTAATTTATTTTTATATATTTAGAAATATAATAATAGTCCATTTATAATATTAAAATAATAAATAAATAATAAATGAACCACATTCAATTATAATAGTATTTTAAATAAATCAATAATTAAATATTACTAGTTTTAGATAGAGTTTATATATTTATTATTAATTAAGATTTAGTTTAGTTTTATTAAATAAATAATATAAAAATTATTATATAGTTATTAAATAGTTTTCATATATATTATTAAATAGTTTTATATTAAAATTTAATTCATTAAATATATTATAAATGCAATTAACAAAAAATATAAATAATCAGAAATTTTATGTAATTTTTAAATCTTTGTAATTGTTATTTTTATCTTTATTCTTAATAAAGTTTATTAATAAAAAATTACTTATAAAACAAATTTTACTTTATTATTTTATAATTCGTGTGTGAAATATTTTATCTTAAGTGTTATTGTAAAATTTTGTAATCTATTTTGATAGAAAGCATCTTTACAGTTCCGTAATCATTTTGAGATAATTCAACTTTATGTCTTACGGATTACAGATCTTGGATATCCATGGATCGAGAAGCGCTCACCTTCCAACTACCATGATGCTTTTTAATAAAGTCGAGATGGACGAAATTCAGATCGGAACCAGAATCGATTCAAAACATTGCTTTTGAATTCGTCTCTATTGCTTACTGGATTAATATGGAACTTTAAGATATTATTTTTTATTTTCAGAAGGAAGTCGGTCTTTTCAATAATTTCCAGAATTTGCTTTGAGTCCATAGAGTCATCAATTTTCATTATTCTATTCAATGTCGCAGACGGAGTTGGATCAGAAGAGTACGAATTGTTTTTAAAATTTTTGGTTTTTTCCTTTCAGGACAATAGAACTGTAAATGGCCTGGTTTTTTACACAAAAAAACAGAGGGTTTTTTTCCATTCCTCTTGATGATTGTCCTGATTTTCAACATAATTATTGCGTTTTGGTGCAATATAATGTTGATTGTACTTTGACCCTTTTCTGATCCTCATAAGATCAACGTCCATAGGGTCGTACTGTTGTTCGTAATTACTGGAGTTGAGTTCGTTCCTACGGTTTTAGAAGTATTCGCTAATTCTCTAATACTTCTTTTTGTAAGACTTTCGATGTTGATAAATATCCTTTTAAAAAAAATAACTATAAAACTAATTTTGAATAATTTCTAAAAACTAAATATATTTTATTTATTTAAAATATTTTATAAACTAAAATAATTTATTTTATTTTAATATTTTAAATTATTAAAATAATTTAATTTCTTAATTTTATTTAATAATAAAATTAATTTTATAAATTTTTGATACAACTTTTATAAGTTGTAATAAATTAATGTACGACACAAAACGAAAATTTCGTATTGTGTAACATTAATTTCTTAAAGATATTTTAATATTTTTACAATTATATTATCGTTATATTTTAATATTCATATTTTATATGTATTTGATTGATCTGATTGAATTGACTGAATTCTTTTACTGCTATTATCATAAATGATTGCGTATGGTATGTTGTTGTTGTTATTGAAAACTACCTTATAATTTTGTTTAGTAAACTGATGGAAATTAAATTCCTTTTTATTTCGGGTGTATAATATAGATCTTTTAATATTATTATTATTATTATTTTATTTATATATCCAATAAGATCACCTATATGAGTTAAGATAATTTTTTTTCATTAGCTAAGGTACTAGTTTCGTTGAATTGTTTAGCATTGGATAATAAATCAAGCTGATGGGTAAGTAAAATCTTTAAAGAAAATATCTAAGTATAAATTTTCATCACTGTTTGTTTTTGTTAAGTGATGAAACCTGTTTGAAGAAAAAGATTTATTGTTTTTTCCTTTTACTCTTCTCTTATAGAAATCTGAATTAATTTTTATTAGGGGGCTGTTTGTATTTACTGTTATTATGTTTGTTGTATTTTCTGTATCCATTAAATTTGTTAGCTTTGTCGAACCAGAAATTTGTTGCAAAATGATTTCGTACATGGCATATTCCGCAATGGTGGATTGATTTGGTTGATTTTCTGTAGTGAAGTCTTCTTTTACCTGAGTCTTCTTTAGATGTGGAACCTTTGGATTCTATATATTTTCTGTATATATTTAATTAATATATTTCAGTATTTGATAATTGAATTGAGGGATTTTTGAGAAATTTGGTATTATTTATATACGAATTAAGAATCATTAAGAAAAATATCTAATCTTATTTGTTAATTAATATAATTTACTATAAATATAAAATCAATTATTGATGGGAATAATTTTAATTCGTATTAATTATATTAATACTATAAATTCTATAATATTTATATTAAATGTTGTAAATATTTTGATTATTTAAATTATCATTAACATATACATATCATTTATCTATTAAATTTTATGATCATAATTTTATTATGACGACCTTTTTAATTTGTTTATATATATTAATTTATAAATATGTTCTTTATATATTGATTTTGTTTATGTTTTATGATCACATTTTATGATCACATTCCTTTTTATATTTCTTTTTTTTATTATGATTTTGTTTTGTTTATATTTCTTTTGTGATCATATTTTATTTTATTTTATTGATATATTATTTATATTTTTTATAGTCATGTTTAAATAATCTTATTTAATTTATTTATTATTTATTCATTTGAATTCTTTGAATTCATGTTTATTAATGAATTATAATTAATATTTCTATTGAAAGGATTTTAAAATAAAGGATTTAATAATAGAATTATTACAGTATACAATATTAAATAAAACTTTTCGTATGGTTTATTGAGCGTCGGAAGGGTTTATTTTTTAGTTTGGCATTGGAACATATTTGGCATTTGTTAGAAGTTGATAATTTTGATAATTTGTTTTTGATTTTGTCAATGTTGAAATGGCAAAGTCTTCAATACCAAAGGTATAAATTACTGATATAAATAAAAAATATAGACTTGACATTAATGGGTACCCATCTCCCATTAAGTCCATATCAGAATATTCTGATAAGGTGTAATGGCATATCAGTACGACTTCGCCTAGCTCTTATCATGTAGTACACACTGTGATATAAATAAAATATATATAAAATAAATAAATGATTGCACTAATATAGAACGAATATAAATAAAACAAATATTTACAAAACAAATAAATATAAATGATATTTATGGTCATTAAATAAAATCTATAATAAAAAAAAAATAGATCGCATTAAAAATAAAAATAGTTTTTTAATGAATAGAGTATTATCATATGAGTTTATTATAAGTGTTTTGGTTATTGTGTTCCAAAAAGAAATACTGTCTCTTGACATATAAATCGGAATTATATATTAAATAGATAGAAACCATTAAAGAGAATATGTAATTAAACCAAGAGAGAAATCTGGGGAATATTTCATTTTTTAAGAAATAAATATTACCTATCCGAACCTGGTATAATCATCAAGAATGGTAGGAAATTAATTATTACTTTGGATGGTATTAATTCGAATATTCTACATGAATTATTTTTTGAACTTTTGTATCCCAGTAAAATGTCCAGTCTGTGTTAAAATTAAAAAACAAGCCATACATAACACAGACTGGACATTTTACTGGGACATTAATTTTCGATAATTTATTTTTTATTATTGTAATATCATCCCATTCTTCTGTGCCATAGTGATAATTTTCTTTAGTTTTTAAATTGATGTAATTTATTTCATTTTGTGTTAATGGATATTTTGATATTTATAATTTGTGTTGCTGGTGGTAGTATTGATTATTTTTTCATTACTATTGTATATAATATGTCAAAAAGTCTACAAATACATAACAATAAAATATTTATGTTTACAATAAGTTAAATTAGTAAATTAAATTATATTAAATATTTCTATTATCTATTATTAGCTTGTATTTTAGTATAAAAGAAGATAACATGTATTTCATAATATATCTAGATATACATATAGTATAATAATAATAATTACATGTAGTTTTAACATATACTAAATAAAATATTTATATTAAAAACATTTTTATTCATTGTTCATTTTTAATAGATTAAGAGTCTCAATCTATTAACGCTAAGTATTTAAAATATACATATACATATTGTAAATAAAAAGATCACCAGACAAATAAATAATGATCACATTTTAATAGATAAAACGTAAATAAATTACGTTAAATATATGATAACATTTAATAAATATTATTATGTGTATAAGCTATATTAATTTCGTTAATCAATTAGGTTAATGTAGGTGGGTGTTGCATTATCCAAATTCTGTACACGTTTGAATCATTAGCTGGAATACTTGAGATTCTTTTTCCAGTTTTGTTATAAATTATTGAATAGGATTTATTATTTATAAGGTTGAAAACTACTTTATAGTTATCTTTGATACAGTGTCTATCTCGTATATTATCAATACCTCACCATACCTCACAAAAGCAGAGTGATATTACTACCTTATTATATGTCAAGTAAATATATTAGTAACACTAAAATATTAAAAATATAATAAGGCAAAAATAATTTTATGTTTTAAATTTAACAATTTTTATATAGCAATTATCAATTCAAACAGTAAATATGATAAAAATGATAGCATCAATGCCAAAAATACTTCAAACAATAATGATAATTTTACTAGAAATAACGACATAAAGGCAGTAAATAGTAAAAAAATCAATCATTCAGACTACATTACTACTAATTAGTCCTATAAAAAAATATTTACGTTGCAGAGAAATTGTTTTATAATAATATATTACTTATTTATTAATAACTATATTTGAAAAATACTAAAGCTTCGAACCAATTTGATATTTTAATGTTAGCTATCTATATTTTTCATATTCTAATTTGTTATTACATGTTATAATTTCTATAATGTATTAACTAATCTAAATCTATAACTGTTCTATCATATTATTTAATTGATGATTATTAAATTAGTTCTTATATTCATATATAACTGAATATATTGTATAATATTAAATAACTTGGATAATTTGTAAACATTTTTAGAAATCAAGGATTTATGTTTAAAATGAGTAATATGTATTTTCTTCTTATAAATATGTAAAGAATAACTTTATTAGTAAATACTAATATAATAATAATAATATATACTAAATATAAAAATATAATCAATATTAGTATATATTTTTATATATTGATAGAATAAAGTTTTATCTTCAGGAAAGTTATGTTTAGAGATTTAATATAGTGAGTTTGTAGCAATGTTATTAGAAATAGGTGGATAAGAGCCCATTGACAATATTAACATATTGAAAAAAATTGAATTTCAATTGATGATATTTTGAGTAATTTTTGTAGCGATTTCAAGTAATTTCACATTTTATTTCGTGATAATAATTTTTGCATATTGTAATTGCTACTGTTTTTATTAAATAAATATGTGTTAATAAGTATATAGTCAGTTAATATTAAAAAATTTAATAAATAAAAAGAAGATATCTCAATTTATTTTAGAGTTAAGTTGAAAAGAAAAAATTATCATAGCCTATTAACTATAAAGAATTTAATAAAATATAAATTGAAAATCAAAAGTCAACTGACATTAAAAATATAAGGTACTATGACATTGAATTAACATAAAATAAATTCATTAAATAAACTATATAAATTAATAAATATGTTATATTTTTTGCAAATTAAAATAATAAGTTATATTTAATATAATAAAAGGATTCATACTTGTTGCTATAATCGATGAAATTTTCGATAGTCTAAATGAAGCCAAAATATTTTCCACCATGTATTTATACTCGATACCATCAAATACCGATAAATAAGGAATAATTTATGATTCAACTAAATCTTTTTCATATCCAGTTTGCATTTTCGATATTAAAAATACATGTTACAATATAATTAAATAAAATGAAATTTAAACATAGAAAAAAGAAGTAGAAATTTCATTCTTTTTTATATATGTATTTATTTTATCAATATGATAAATTGCGTAATCTCTGAATTGAAGATCATTACTATTTTCATTAGTATCTATTTTATTATTTAAACATGATTGTTTTATAAGGACAGGTGATTTAAGATCATATATAGAAAATATTTTAATTTTCTTATTATTTGGCAATTATTCAATATTTATTTAATTGATTCTTTTGAATTTATTGATAGATTTGGGTTAAGTTTATTTGAAACTTTTATTTGTATTGATTGTATTTACTTGCAAATATAATTAATGATTTTTTCATTATTAGCTATAAATTTTGATTGTTGTGCATTATGGTCATTGTAATAATTATCAATATTAAATAAATAAATACTGTTTTGAATATTTTTATTACTGATTTGTTGTGTTTAATTTGAGTTATGATGATGATCAGTTTCTTCATTCTCTGTTGAATATTCATTGATAAACTAGAGTTAAATTATACAATTTTAATTAAATTTTGAGTTATATATATATAACTAAATGAAATTAACATTTAGGCAAAATAAATATAAAAGTTAAATAGAGGAGTTAAAATTAATTCTGGATGCTTACCAACCATGGAAAGCACTATAACAATATTATTAATAATATAGGATAATATTATATATTAATAAACTAGAATTGATAATATTTGTTATGGCAATTAAAATGTAATAATAATATCGTTATTTTTTTTTATTTAATTGCATAGCTTTAACATTTAAAATAAATAAAAGTATAAATAGAGTAGATTTTTCGTTTATGTTGAAAGACAGAATTTTTGATATTTAAAAAGTTAATATTGTTCTAAATCATAAATTATTTTGATTAGAATAATAATAAAAATATAAAAAAATTAATAAATAGAAATTTAAAAAACAATATAAATAATTTTAATAATTTAATTATATAATATTTAAATTTATTTTTTGTGTTTTAATTATTCATCCTCAAAACACTATAGCATTCAGACTTACCGGTAGTCGTGGAAACACTCTTTAGTTTGTAATACCAACTTGTTGGTGAATTTCCAATCATCATTAGCTTAGTTTTAATTAGTAAAATTGTAAAAATAGAATTAAATAAAAGATATATAATTAATAAGTATGATTAGTAAATCATACTTATTAATAATATAAAAATAATAAATAAACAATAAATGAGCACTTACTGTTTTTGTTACGTTTTTATTAATATTTAGATAAATTTTGTTTATTTTATATTAAATATATGTATATTTAAATAGGAATAATATAGAATATAATTAGGAAAAAATATAAATACAATAAATTTTGAATAAAATCGACATATTTGTTATTAGATAATAACGTGAAATTTTATAATTTATTAATAAAAATATTTATCGTATTTATTTTGATTAAATTTTGTCTATGTTTAGGTGTTTATTTCGTTATTATGTAATCTGTTTTAATTAACCTTTTACTGTTAATTTCTTTACTATTATTTTCTATTATCGTCCGTAATATAGGGTATTTAATTTGATGACCAATATCTTGACAAAATTAACAAATTTTAAATGTTAATTATTCATTTTTTTGGTTACATCCAGTTCTTTTCTTAGTTTAAAATAACTAATAGATTAATAAAACTAAATTAAATAATTATGATTATTATTAAAAGAGGATTTATCATAGTTGGTTTTAGTTAAAAAGTAGAATTAACTTTGTTTTTAAATCTATTTAATATATAAAATATTCATAATAAAAAAAATACAAATTTCTTTTTATTTTTTTAAAATAAAAATATAAAATTATGTAATAATGAACATTATACAAATGTAATGTATTGGACAATTTTATCATGAAAATTATAAATATCTAAAATTAAATAATATAAAATCAACAAACTGTATATTGTAATATGTTAAATTTAAAAAGGAAATCGCATAAAAACTCTAATTCATTAAAAGTTATTCAGATCTAATATAAACAATGAGCAAATCTATTATTATGAATTTAATTGAAAGAGTTGGTTTTCTTATTGGAAAATGAAATGTAACACTCAAATTAACCTAATTACTTACAACCTTATCTAGCACAATTGTCCAAAATAAGGCCGACACAGATAAGCAAATTAATAATATACAACTACAATAAAATCCATATTTAATCACAATATTAATTAATATTTATATAATATACATAAACTTTCAAAATAGTGAATAATTATATATTAAATTTAATATAAATTTAATATATAATTATTAACTATTAAATTTCGAGAACTATTGTATATAGAAAACAAAAATGATGTAATTACTATACATCAACAATGTCGTTGATTATATCCTTTAAAAAAGGTTAAAAAATTGAGAAAGATATCAAGATGATTTAAATGAATATATTAATTTAATGAGTCTCTTGTTGATGAGGAATAAACAACAAAATGTCTTGAAAATTTTATTAGACACTTTTACAAAAGGAACTGGAACTAGATAATAGTATTTTAAGCTCTAAATTTCAACTTAAAGTTTGATGAAAATGATATATACATTTTAATTGCAACCTTACAAAATTATATTATATTGGAAATTTATATTAATTTATTTTTATTCATAAAATAAAAGAACTAGAATAAATAATTCAATATTTTTAATGAAAAACAGAAAAGAAAAAAAAACTACATATTACATCTAAATATTTAAAATAAAAATGTTATACAATTTAGAAAAATGATTAATAATAATTACTATATTAAGTTAAATAATAATAATATAAAAAAAAAATAATTATATTTGTATTGTAATTATTTAAATAAATAAATAATTTATCTAAACTATTATTGTTTTTCTTTTAATAATAAAAAATTGGTTGCAGCAAATATTTTAAATATACTTTATTATTTATAATAATTTTAATTTGGGGGTGCTGTTTATTAAAATTTTCAATGTTGAATAAATCTTTTGAATTTTATTATCGTTCTCTTTTAGATTTGAAAATATGTTATGTGAGACAATATTTTTAAAATTAATAAACATATAAAAATTATACTTTGAATGTTAAAAAGGAATATGAAATTAATTTGTGAATTTTTTCATCAAATAGATCCTGACTTTTGATTTGATTATAAATATTTATCATAGAGAGTTAGTATATATTTAGACAATTAATTCACTATTTACGGCTAATCATATTTTAGATATATAATAATACATTTTTAATTTCAAAATGACATTATTTAATTATTAAATTATAAATATATTAACTATATATAATTTTAATATTAAAAGTTTCTAAATTTCACAACAAAAAATGTTTTAGTAATATTATGATAAAAATTAAATAAGAAAAATAAATATATTGGGAGCAAACTCATATGCAAAATTCGGTATTATAAATTTTGTTAATAACTTTGGATAATCTAAAATATTAATTATTTTCAAGTTAAAATGGAATATATAAAAAAATAAAAATAAAATACATGAAAATAGGAAGTTTCTAGAAACATACTGAAATAGAAAACTGGATAAATTTCTATCAATATTGATCATATTATAATTTAAGTAAAACCAGAGTTTTTTGTTGTGTTGTATTATTACTGATTATTGTTATTTAAAGTTCATTATATCGATTGTTGATTAGTTCATTATTATTTTGTGATAATATGTTATTTGAGTAGGTATATTAAAATGATTTTGAATGTTAGTATTTTGTTTAAATGTGTTTTCCCCGCTGATTTTTGAAGTTAATATAAAATTGAATATGCTGGAGTAAATAATTTCAAAATAATGTTTTTGTGAGGTATACTATTATAAATGTAATTGGAGTTCGCAACAGCGTCTTCCCAGAATTGTCTACTTAATTTTACATCACTAAGCAAAACTTTGGAAGAACTAACAAGTATTCCATTAAATCGTTCTACCCTACCAGCTTGTTGAGGATTTATATCAGAATATAAAATAATAAATAAGATTAAAAATATTAACAAAATAATATAAACTAAATATTACTAATTTTTATTTTAAGAATATTAATAATTTATCCTCTAATGAGTTTATTTCATAATAAAAAATTAAATATTGATAAATAAAATAGTATAAAATAAAATAATAAAACTATACAATAAATATAGTATGAATTTTTAATAAAAGTTTATTAAAATATAACACAAAATACATACAAACTATATGATATATACAGCATGTTATATAGATACAATATATAAATATTTTTTGTTTTTTATTTTTATTTTTTTTAAATATTATTATGAAAAGAACAAATTTGTTGTTATTATTATTTTTTTATTACACAGTATTTAAAACATGCTTGATTATATCGACAGTTTCATCTTTAATGTTTAAATAAATTGGTGAAATCAGAAACAAGAATTTCTTTGTAATGGTAATTCATTTTCAAGTTCATTAAAACATACGGAATATACAAAAATCTCTATTAATTCATTTTTATCATAAAAATTATTGATATTTCTTCCTTAGTTTATGTTTCATAGATTTTTTAAAGTTGTATTTTCTTTTGAATGCTCCTCAAGAATCTAATAGGAAATATTATTTTTATTTATGATTCCATATCTTGGAGACTACAATCAACTGAAATATATTATTAATCTTCTGTATAAGGTGTATGCATGATTTGTATTGTATAAATTTTTTACAGAAAAAGAAAATATAGTAAGAAAATAAAAAAAAAAATTATTTTAAGTATTAAAAAATTTATTTATTAATAATTTTATTTCACAATTAATTTATTTATAATAGATTCATATTAGGATGATGACTTTTCTTTTTTTATGTAATGTCATAATACTATTGTTGAATTTTTTTAAAATGTTCATTTATTAATTTAATAATGGCTAATCTATTATTATATTCTTGTTTAATGACATTATTATTACTGTCAATAATTTTAATTCATTCAAAAATAGAAAAGTTTCATTACTTATTATTATTTCAAGATGGCTACTTTTTTTGTTATATATTACGAATAAATTGAATGATATCCATATTTAAAAATTTTTATACCTATCATTTTTTTATTTTCTTTTTAAAGTGATATAATTTTTCTTAAGATTTATTAAAATAAAATTAAAAAATGATTAAATTTTTTTTTTGATAAATCTTTCCTTAATCAAAATTTGATTTATAAATTATTTAAATATTCCTTTATTTTCTCAAAGTTCTCTATTATTTTTTTAAAGTCGTATTTATAGAAAATATATCAGATTATATTGATTCATTGATATATAAAATTTGTTGAATTTATTTTAAAAAATTTTCGAAAAATCTATCCAATGAATGGTGATAAATTATTTTAAAATAAATAAATCCATTAATTCTTTTAAATTATATTTTATTGAAAATAAAATATTAAATAAAATAGACATAATAATTCTTAATGTTTTAAAAATATTAAGAATAAAATTTTTATTAAATTTAATTATTTGAAGAAAATATTGATATAGAAAATAATAATAAATTGAAATTTAATAATAGACGTTCTGAACAGGAATAAAATCCAAAAAATAAAACTATATTAAATGAAATTATTATTTTATTT
This sequence comes from Piromyces sp. E2, assembly GCA_002157105.1. Classification (NCBI taxonomy): domain Eukaryota; kingdom Fungi; phylum Neocallimastigomycota; class Neocallimastigomycetes; order Neocallimastigales; family Neocallimastigaceae; genus Piromyces; species Piromyces sp. E2. The sequence goes on along the minus strand of KZ150755.1, from coordinate 339,982 downwards.
TATACTATTTTATATATCAATATTTAATTTTTATTATGAAATTTTAATAATGTACATCTTATATTTTACATCTTATATTTTTTTTTCGGAAAATTAAATGTTGGATTTTTCATTATTATTTGTATTGTTAGAAAAATAATAAGAGAACTGACAGAGATTAGGTTTCTTTTAATTTCAGGGGTGTAATAGACATTGGTTAATAAAATTTTGAAATTATTGGTGGAACCTAAGAAATCGCCGTTATAACTTGCTTTTATAAGTTATATGAATTGAAGCCCCTGAATTGAGAATCCAACAGGATAACTTTTTTTGATTTTCAAAGATATGTTTTCTGTTTTATTTCAATAAGATTGATTTCGAGATGATAATCCGATTTTGGGTTGTTATTAGTATAATCACTGGGAAAGATGTACAGAGTATGTAAAAAATGTAATTCCTGAAATTATTTTCTCAAATACAAAAGAAGCCCAAAAACAGAGAAATATCCAATTAAACGTACAAAGGAAAATCAAAAATAATAATGATGTCCCCAATAAATTCAAAAAACATATCAAGAGAAACGGAAGATGTAAACTATGCAAAAAGTACGGACCTTACATATCCGAATGCCGGTACAATAATAATACTAAACTTAAATTGAGGAAAAATCGTAATAAACTTAAACACAAAAATATTCCAAGTCGTAAAAATAATACAAAAGGAGTAATAAGACTGTATTTGCCGTAAACAAAATCCAAGAAAAAGATGAAAATATATTTTCTGACTCAGTTTTCTTTATACTGAAAAACGTTAATCCATTTAAGGTTTTCAGGTAGACATCGGTTCAAAATTCCAGCTTTAGTATTGTTGGGTAAATCTCCTTCGATGTTTTCTAACTCCTCTATATGGTTTTGAAGAATGGCAAGGAATATATGTATATCTTCGTCAATATTAAATTTCATATTATTTATTTCTTCCTTTAAGTCCAATCTTCTTTGCTCTGGACTCTTAGTAAAGGATTTTTTAGCATCTTCCAGATTTGGAATGATGTTTTGTTGTGTCTTTTTACTATCTTCTTTGTATTCTCACCGAGACTGTTCATAATGATCCATTTTACTGTAATATCATTTTTTATGTCTTCCTCGGTGGTTGATTTGTCATAGACGAGAGAATCGTCGAACTTATCTTGAATATAATCACTTATATTATTGATGATATTCCTTTTTCTTAATTTTTTAATTTTTTCGGAGGTGATATATGATTCAAAGTTTTTAATACATAAAAGATAGAGAATATTTGTTTTCCATTCAACATAATTGTCGATGGAAAGTTCAATTACTCTGTTAAAATTTCAGAATAATTGAAATTTATAGTTCTTGAAATATTGTCAGTGTTAATTATAGTAGTTTGATTGCGTGCTTGGCATTTTATAAATATTAATTTATAGTTTGTGATGTAATAAAGTTACAAGATGATAAAAAATAAAGAAAAATTGATGAGAAATTCGATTTTTTTATAGAAAAAATATATAAATATATATATATTAATAAATATTGTTATTTATATATAATATATGATAATATTTAATATTTCTATTTTTAGATTTAATAAATTAATATTTAATTAAAATATTAAATATAATTCACTTTCCTTTATATATTTTTTTATCAACAATGATCATGAATATTCCTAAATTTATATAAAGTATGATCAAATAAATTTTTTTAAATTAAATTTAATATTAATATATATATATAAATGTAATTAGTATATATTTGATATTTATTTTGTTTATATTATTTATTTATTTTATATTTATATTTTTTAATATAATTTTAATATATGTGTCACGAAATCAAGTGAGTGATCACTTGAAATTACTTTTTCAAAATCGCCCAATTTCTTATCAAATTAAATTCAAAATTTTATCAATGAGCTCTCCAACCTATTTTAACGTGAAATAAATTAAATATTATAATAATATCAAAATTAAAAATAGGATACACCTTTAATGCGCCGTATCTCCCCCAATCGCTGTCGTGAGTGGTTTTTGTGAGTGGGTTTTTATACCACCATGAGAAAGCTACGCTTTCGAGCTACACAAATTTGCAAAATTCAGACCCCTAGCTTGATAAGTTCTGGAGATATTGACCATTAAAGTTTACCACTATATTATTAGTTAGAATTATTTAATTTATTTTTTCTTGGTACCAACTTTTAGATTTATTAAATCACCAAAATAATTATCCGGAAGATAAAACTTTATTTTATATGAATATTAAATATATTTTTATTATTATTTTATTATCTATATTATTATTTACTAATATTGTTTATTTCTATAATTCATTAGAACGAGACTAGTATTACTCAT
>KZ150755.1:229074-247334 GCA_002157105.1 Piromyces sp. E2 | reverse complement strand
AATAATAATAATAATAATAATAATAATAATAATAATAATAATAATAATAAGAAAGATAATGATAATAATAATGGAAATAATAATGAAAATAATAATGAAAATAATAATAATGAAAATAATGATAATAATAATGATGAAGATAATGATAATAATAATGATGAAGATAATGAATCGGCTAAAAAGAAAAACCAAAAAGGAAAAAAGGAAAATCAAAATAATGGAAATAATAAAAAAAATAGTAATGGTAATAAAGAAAAATTTATTGTACCCGTTGATAAATTTATTGATGGTTATACTTATAAAGGAATAAATGATAATACCAAAACCATTATTTATTTTGTACATATAGATATTAAGTTGAAAAGTCCTATTAATTTTGATATAGAAGTATATGATTTATATAAACCAACCACTAAAGGATATAAATTACTAAAATATGAATTTAATAATAAAGATGGTACAAAATATTTTTCAGTTGTACCTTTTTACATCCATAATAATATGAAGGAATTAGTATATGGTGTTAGACCACAATTTAGTTCCAATAATAAAGTAAATTTAATAAAACCAAAATTATTAAAAATTAATAATGATGATGGATATAAAATTATTTTAACTAATGTTAAACCTGATAAAAATTTAAAGGTATATGAACCTATTTATGAAAATGCATTAAGCTACTTAAAACATATATCTTTGATTAATCCGAAAAATTATGAGTATTCTTACCAATATTTATTGGAATTAACCGATTCATTGTCAAATAATGATTTAGTTGACATGGTTTTAAAAACAGGATTTAATACTTTTACAGAAGAAATTCTCAATATTTTAAGTTCAAGAAGTTATTTATTAAAAGATATATCCAATTATATTGAATCTAATTATAAAATTACATCCAGTGAATATACAAATGCACCAAAATTAATACTTAAATTAATTAAGAATACAGAAAAAACCAATAGAGAAAACCATGATAATAACAAAGAGGATAAAATAGTTATTGGGGTAAAGAAAAGTGAACTTTTATGCGATTCAGAATTTTTATTTTCATGTGATGATAAAACTAATGATGATAAAAATATAATATCAGATACCATTGATAAGTTAGATTCAGAAAACTTCAATTCTCTTAAACATATAAATAAAGATTATTGTGAAGAAAAAATAAAAGAGTATAATAATTCTGTTGAAGGACAAAAGAAAAAGTTAAATGTAATATTAACACCTGAAACAATTAATAAAATTAAATTAATTTCGGTAGGAATACTATCAAATATTCCCATTATAATTCAAGGTTTCACCTCAGCTGGTAAAAGTTTTATTTCAACTGTGAGTTCTGTCATCCACAGAATGCAATATCCTATTTCAACAGCCCTTTCAGAAAATACAACAGTGGAAGATTTATTAGGAAGATTTGTTTTACAAAGAAAAAATTCATCAATGATGACTTTTGTTCCTGGATTATTACTAACGGCTTATACAGAGGGACGAATTCTTATTTTAGATGAATGTGACTTAGCTAAGCCTGAGGTACTCTCATGTATCTTAGGATCCATAACAAAAGATGAAATTAATGTAAATAATACAATCTATAAAAAAATGAAAGGATATAATGTTATTTTAACAATGAATGGAGAAGCTGAAGGATTCACTAAAAATCAAAGAAATGAACTTAATTCAACTATTTTATCCAAATTTGTCATTATTAAATTTGATGAAATAAGTAAAAAAGAATGTGAAAATATTTTCAAAGAACTTATACCAAAATCAGATAATTATAATAAATATATTACTAATTTTGTAAATTTACATGATAAAATGTTACATTACAAACAACATACGGTAGATCCTCTTGTTACTTTGAGAAATTTAAAGGCTTGCACATATTTATCAAAAATAAATGTACCCGTTCGATTTTCAGCCGAAATTGCCTATACAGGAAGATTTCCCATTCATGAACGAAATACATTTAAAGATATTTTAGATGAATTTGGAAATGATAATATTGATAATTCTATTAAAGAAGGGATATCAAAGAGATTTAATGAAGCTAATTTATATTATAATGATTCCTATTTAAAATGTGCTTATTTAGCCTTGGCAGCATGTAAAGCAGGACTTCATCCTCTCCTTATTGGTAAGAATGGATCTGGTTTAACCGAATTAGCAAAATTTGTTGCCTATAATTATACATGTAGTACTGATACCTTTTTAATGGAAACTCAAAGGAAACAAGTAGAATTAATACAACTTGGAATTGAAACATCAGTGGATGATTTATTAGGTTGTTTTCAACCAAATACTGATGAAAGTATAAAAGATAATAAGAATTCGGGTGAAGGAGTTGATCTAACAAAAATTATTTCATGGGTTGATGGACCTATTATAAGAGCAGGAAAGAAAGGAAATCCAGTAATTTTAGATAGAATTGATGGTGCTAAAGCTCAGGTTATTGAATGTTTAAATCCATTATTAGAAGATAATTCTGTTTTTAATAATGTCCAATTTAAATTGATAGAAAAGGATAATAAAGAACAAATTGATATTGGTAAAGGATTTGTAATTATTAGCACTATGAGTATAGAAGATGGCCAAGAAATGATGTCAAAAGCTTTGATGAATAGATTTGTCCCTATTTATTTAGATGATTTTTTATTAAATTCCGAGACCATTAAAAAAATAACAGAAATAACCATTAAAAATGTTTGTCATAAAATAAATTATAATGATAGTGATGATGATTATGAATTAAATGAACAATACTCACAAAATAATTCGTCAGATGAGGAGGGTAATGATGACAAAGAAGAAGATGAGGAAAATGGCGAAGGCATTCATTTTTCTGATTTTTCTGATGAAGAAAGTGAAAATGATTATTCATCTTCCGAATCTCAAAATGATAGTGATGATGGCGATGATAACGATACTGATAATGATAGTTATGATTATGATAATGACAGTGATGAAGATGATGATATCCCGATATGGTATAATATTGTTAATTTTAGTGACGAAAAAATAAATGACATTTCAAATTTCATTAAGGATTTAGAATTTAATAATTTAAAATCACTTGTAAAAACAATTTCAAAATTATGCTATATTATTCAAAGAACAAATATGAATGTTTTTGATTCGTATGCTCTATTAAATTTAGATAAAAGTATATATGATTCGGATAAAATTAATGATTTAATTTCAAAAATGTTAAATGAAGACAACAGTAGTAGTAATAAATTTTTCTTTAATAATGACACAAAAGGAAATGCAATGAAAATGATTTTGTCCTTAATTTCATGTGACTTGTCCAATTCACCCGTATTCATTCAGGGTTCACCTGGCTCTGGAAAATCAGTAGCAGCAAGACATTACGGTGCATTTAGAACATTCAATAATAGAGATCCAATATTATCCATTAGTTGTAATTCTGATATGTTATTTGAACAATTTGTTGGGACATTTAGCTTTAAAAATACTTCATTCCAATTTGTTGAGGGACCACTCTTAACGGCCATGAAAAATGGAGAACCTATTCTTATAGATGAATTTAATTTATGTTCTGAAGAAGTACTTGTTAATTTACTTCCATTATTAAAGGCGGAAGTCAATGATTATATTAAGTTAAAAGGAGTTCCATATAAAGTACAAATTAAGCCAGGTTTTCTTTTTATAGCCACTGGAAATGATGATAATGAACCAGGAAGAAAGAAAATGCCTCAATCGATATTAAATGAATTAGCGATGGTAAAGATTTCAAATCCATCTTTAGATGAATATAAATCATTACTTGGTGAAATAATAAATAATGAGTATCAAGAATGTAAAGAATATATCACTCCAGACAACATTTGTGACATTGTAAAATTAATGGAAGATGTTGCCCAACAAAGTTTCTCATTAAGACAAATTAAAAGTTTATTGAAAAGAATCAAGAGATTTTGTACCGGGGAATTAATTGATATTGAATCAAATGAAGAGTATAAAAAAATCCCAGTTTCGTATATAATAATAGGTTTTATCATTCCTGGTTTAAAAATAGGTCCAGAAAGAGTTGAGAAAATGGTAAAAAGTATTGGAAATATTTTTGATATGGATAGTCATGAATTATTAAATTTTATTAAATCGGATGTTTCTTTAGTTTCCAGAGGGAAAAAAAAGGTATATCTAAAGAAAGGAAAAATAATATTAAGTACATCATTAAAAAGAGGTGAATATCCACCAAGTATGTTGCAAACCTATTTTTGGATACGTATGTCGTGTTCATTATATTCCGATTCCCCTTCTCAGGAATCCTTACTTTTGGAAGGACCAACTTCCTATAAGTCATATTTATTGGAAATGTGGTTGAAATCATCATCCGGAAAGGATTCGTTCGTGGAACATTTTGTTACCAAAAATACCGAAACACAAGATTTAATAGGTCTTTCAACATTAGATGATAAAGAAAAATTAAGACATTTAATTGATTCGCTTATTGAAAAATCTTTAAATTATTTAAGTAAAAAGAAGGAATATATTGAAGGAAATAGAGAAGATAAATTAGAAATAATTAAGAATGAATTAAAAATAGATAAAAAAGGGAAAATCAAAAGAAAAAGTAACGTTGGTTTAGAATATATTTATAGATGTAGTTTAGAATTAATAAAATTAGAAGAAAATTATGGTAAATTAAAAGGAATAAAAACAATGACATCATTTAATTTAGGTTTTCTTTCCTCTTCATGTATTTTTGGACAAAAGTTAGTAGTAAAAGAAATAGATCAAGTATCACCATCAGTTTTAGAAAGAATAAATTCAGTATTAGAATATCCCAGAAGTCTTGTTCTTACTGAAGATACTCAAGGCATATTTAATAATCAACAAATATTTAAAAATTTATATGAAAGTAACCGAAGAAGTGTTCCAATTTCTGATAATTTTTCGATTTACTTTACATCAAGGGAAATATTTAATGGGGGATTATCAGAAGCTTTTAAATCAAGATGTACCATAATTAATTGTCCTAGTTATGATAATAAGTTATACCTAGGTATTAAACTAGATACATTTGAAAATTACAGTTGTATCGCTAAATCTATTATTACTGAAGATGATGATCTTCAGAAAGAATTGATTGAATTATACGATAGAATACATCGAAAAAAAAGAATTCCTGTATTATCATTTATAAGATGGTGTAATACAACAAAAAATATAAATAAACATTTGGAAAATACAAATGCTAAATATGTAGTAGGTATTTCGGTTTTAAGAAGTGTATTTGATGGATATGAACCAAATACTAGAAATAAAGTAATTAAAGAATTATTATTTGATTATTTACCGAAAAATTTATACAATTTATTGGAACGTCAATCCAAAGAAATTATTTGTGATGATACCCCATTGATAATCGAAAAAAGAAAAGATATTTCGTATATTAAATCCCGGTATAGTAATATTCAATTACACGTTTTCAATCCTAATATTGATAAATTAAAAGAAATTAGATGGACTAAATCAGCCATTGATATGGCAGATTCAATTTTGACTGCATTAGCAGCACATACAATGTTAATATTAGAAGGCCCACCTGGAAGGGGTAAAACAGCTATTGCAATGGCTGTCTATGAAGCACTTGGTATTGATTATAAAAGAATTAATTTATCACCTTCAACAACCGATGAAGATATATTTGTTAGAACTGTTCCAATAGTTGATAAGGATGAGAATATAAAAACTGAAAATCTTAAAGGACCTCTTTATCAAGTTCTGAATGATAGTTCTACTTCCATAGAACATTGTAGAAATGGATTAATATTAGATGAAATTAATTTGGCTTCTAATGAACTATTAGACCAATTGACCACATTTTTAATTTCGTTATTCTATAAAGGGGAATATCACACTCCTCAAGGGGAAGTCTTTAAAATTGGAAATATTGGAGTAATTGCAACTATGAATGATGCCAAATTATCTAATGCAAGAACTACATTATCATCTACCATATTAAATCTTAGTCATACATTTAGATTACCTAATTATGAACCAGAAGAAATGAAAATCTTAGCGGAAAGTATATTAGGAATAGAAAAATTATTTAAAAAGAAAGAAAACTTAATACGAGCAATAAATTGTTTCTTTAATTCACTAAAGTATACCAAATATAAATCAGAAACTGGAGGGGTGACATTAAGAGAAATATTAAAGTTGAAAGAATTTTCGAATAAGTGTCCTGATGTTCCTCTTGATACATTATTAGATTTAGTATTATGTGCAAATATGTCAGAAGAAGATATTAATCAATATAAAAATGAAAATCAATTCAATAATACTCTTAGTAACATTACACCTGAAATTAAAAATAATAAATTGTGTTTTAAAGATTTAATAAAATATGATTTACTTAAGGACAGATATGATGGTCCAGTAAATAAACAATTTACATTGCCAGAAAGAGATGCATTAATGAAAATTTTAATTGGACTTACGGCTAAGAGAACAATATTATTATCAGGAGATACTGGAACTGGAAAAACCCATATAATAGAATCATTAGCCGATATCATTGGCGTAAAATTAAATGTAATTCAATTTAATACAGAAACATCATCATCCGATACTATTGGAAGACTTGAGATGAGTGTAGATCCAAATGAAGTATCAAAAATTAAATATGAATTAAATAAATTGATGAATATTTTAATTAATGATGAATGGCCTAAAATAACTTCATTCATTAAATTTATTAACGAGGAAACTCTTAATTCAGAAAGTATGAATGAATATTTTGATAAATTGATAAAAGAATATCCGTTAAGTCAAGAAGCATCAGAACAATTAAATATATGTTGTAGGAAATTGAAACATTTTTCAACATTATCATGTACTAGTTTTGAATTCCAAAAATCATTATTAATTAATGCTATGGAAAAAGGAGAGTGGGTTTTATTAGATGATGTTAACTATGCACCACAAGAAATCGAAAGATTAATGTCATTATTGGAAGAAAATTGTTCGTTGACAATATATGAACAAAATCCACCGGTTATATATTCAAGAGAATTCAAAGAAGATACAGATTTTATAAAGCATAAACAAATACATGAAAATTTCAGACTTTTTGTAATTACTTCTAATGAAAGTGTTTTATCAGCAGCTATCAAATCAAGATGTTTATGTGTAAAATTACAACCATTTGCTGAACCACAACATTATGCCGAACTGATATCTAGTTGTTTAAATGATTCATATATTCCAGATAGTAGTATTATTACAACAGCAAAACATGTAGGTAAAGCCTTTTATGATATTAAAGAACATGAAAAAGAAAATGATTATATACTTCGAAATTATAAATTAACAACCATTAACTTAGTCAATCTATCAAAAATACTGATTAATAATACCTATATTGATGGAAATGTACTTTCAGAAGGAATAAATTTCAATATATTTTCAATGTTTAAGAGTAAGGATGAACAATTCAAAAGATTTAAAACATCACTGTCATCAGATGAAATAGATTTTAACATCACAACTATGAATAAGATAATGAAAGATAAAAAGTATATGTTAGGTATGATTGAAAGAAAAATTTTAGAATATGCTATGATATTATCAAAAAAGAAAAATAAAATAGATTTGATCAATGAACAATTAAACAAAGTATTTACAAAACTGTATAACCAAAAGAGAATGGCAAAAATAATGAAAATAAATAATGAAAATAAAAATATAATTATTAATTATGTTAAAAATTCTAAAGTAGAACTGATGAAAAATTTAGAATCATTTACGGTAGTAGATATGGAAGAATATAAAGAATATATTGATGAAGTATTATGTATATTGGAAGAATTAATTCCCAAAAATGAAGAAATATATTGTAATTTATATTACTTGAAACAATTTAATGTATTATTGGAAGAATTGACATCAATTAAAAATACAAAGATTAAAGGATTAAAGTTAGAAACTATAGAAAATTCAAAAGAATACTTTTTACAATTTTATGATGATGATGATGATGATGATGAAGATAATGCGGAAAATGATGCAAAAAAAGTGTATTGGTTTAGAAATGCAATAAAAGGATTTGACTTTCTTATTCCTGAAAAAATACCTTTGATAGATTTAAGATTATCAATAATTTCTATTTATTATAATTATTATAATGAGGAGTATAATCAATTAGAGTCTACAAATAAAAAGAATATTTCAAAAAATAATTTTATATATTTAAAAATGCTGGAAAATATAGAATTAAGAAAGGTACTTAAAAGATATAACTTTACCAAATTGAACAAGAATATACGTAATATTTTTGAAATTCTAGTGTATTATGATAAACCGTTATTTACAGTAATAGGAGAATCTGCGAACAAAGAATTGACAATTGAAATGAATGAAAAAATAATTATTAGGTTTGGTGATAATGAATATTCCATAGATAATTCAGATGATATAGATAACCTTAAAACCACATTAGGTTTAGGTAATATAAAGAATAAAAATGGCAAAAAAATTGATAAAAATAATTATGCTGATGACTATATTGATTATATATTCCCCAAATGTTTAAAAAATAAAAATGATTTCATTGGGGGATATATATTTTGGTTTTATAAATTATTTGCTCAAACTTATTTAGGAAAAGAAATTATAAACAATGATATGTTATGCGAATTTAATGATGCAATTGAATATATACTTAAATTAAATATTTTTAATGTAAAGAATACTGAAGGAATATGGAATAGTGAATTAGAAGAAATACTAAATAAAGGATATCAATTAATTTATTCTTTAAAAAATTTAAAAAATGTATTATGGAAAAACTTAGATAATGAGAATAAAAGAGTGATTATTAATAAATTTATTGAAGATTCAATGGATATTAAAAATATATGTAAACTTTATGTGGCATGCAATTCAAAAATAGAAATTATAGAATACCTAATTAATACTATAGATAAAATCAAAAATTACTATAAAAAATATGGAATTAATCTTTGGGAAAAAATGGATTTATTTATTAATACTTGTACAACATTCATAAGTGACGAAAAATTAAAAGAAAAATTCAAAAAAGAAAAAATTGAATATGCTAAGCAATTAGATATTATTAAAAACAAAATTAATGATATATGCGATTCAAAAAATAAATACAAATTTATATCTTTAAATGAAGATATTAATAAATTAAAAGAAGGATTAAACGAAAAAGACAATGAAGAAATAGAAGAAAATATAAAAATGATAGAAAAAAGGGTAAATATGTTTAAAATTGCAAATGACAATAATATTAATGAAAGTGACGATTTAACTTTAAAAAAAACACAGATATTAAGTTCAATCAATAATAAAAGTAATGACTATAAAAATGAGTATTCAAAAATATTATATAAATACTCAAAATTATGTGATATTGTTAATAAAATGAAAACGATTAATAAGCAACAAAATTTTATAAACTATATGTTTAGATTTTGTGATATATCCTCTTTAGAAAGTTTCATTGAAATTTATAAATATTCATTAATTAATGAATGTTTAAATGATGAATTTGTTAGTACTAATTTGATTATAGAATTAAAACATTTGGTAAATTCATTATTTATTTCTGATGTAATTAATATTATTAATACACATCCAACTAAGTATATAAACTATTTAGATTTTATTAAAGATTTACTTAAAAATGATCTAGATCATATAAAAAGCATAGGAAAATATTTTGGAGACGATGAATATATTTATTTACCAAAAGTAGATATAATTGATTTAAAATATTGTGTACGATATGGTATGGATAAAAAAACATGTAGTTCTTTAATAAAAATACCAATGGATGTGGATAAGTCAATTCGTGAATCTGAAGAAAATGAAAAAATTGAAGATTACTGGTTATATTTAATATCACGTTGCGATAAAAATATTGATTGTAGTACTGGCGATGTAGAAAAAACAATTAAATATATAAATGAAAAAAATTATCCAAAAAAATTAAAAGAAACTGTTAATAATTTATATAAAGCATTTAAATTAATAAATTCATTTAGAAATATGAAATATAAATATAATTGTGAATGGCTTATAAAAGATATTGATGGTATGAAAAATGAGTATTGGAAAGAACCAGGAAAAATTGTTGCCAAAAATAAATTCAATTCATTGCTTCAATTTAATAATGAGACTGATATATTCAATAAAAATAAAATTATAGCAAAATCTCTGTATGCAACATATGAAGCTAATATTTATAGTAAAATTAATAGTGATAGTAAATATTTAAATTATCTTCTAAATGAAATATTAAATGATATATATAGTGGTAGTAACAATTATTATAAATATGGCTACCGCCTTGTTTTATTTTATGATAAATATATATATAAAGATAATGTTGCTGAAACAATGGTATCATTAATAAATTCTATATTTAAAATTTTGGAAGAATCAACAAATCATATTCTAAATTTACAAAATTATCAGATTAAAGATATAATTACATCCATAATTCATAACTTTATTATTGATTGTATTGAAAAGGAATTTCCAGATTTCGATAATACTGAATTAATAAATATTACTAATATATTGATAACTGTTATGTTAACTAGCTATGAATCAAAATATAAGGAACAAAAGAATGAATTAGAAAATATCATTAGAAATGAAATAGAAAGTTTTATAGATATTATGACAGAAATAGAGGGAAAAATAACTAATACATTAAATACAAAATATGAACAATATATAACCGAATTAGATGAATATAATGATAAAATGAACGATTTAAAAGAAAGATATATAAATGAGAATCCCATTAAGAAATTTATTAAATGGGTCAAAATTGATAAAACATTGCCAAATGAAAAAAAAACAATTATAAAACTTTTAAATATATTTAATATTAAAAAAAATAAAAATGAAAATATTGAAAACTATGATAAAATGGATATTGATTCTGATAATGATATAGAATCTGAATATGATATGATGAGAGAAATCATTGATAATTTTGATGAAAAAAATATTCCTAAAGAAATTATTGATAATTTTAATGAAAACAATATTCCTGAAGAAATTATAAGAAAATATAAAAGATATAATGAAGAAAACATTAAAGAGGAAAATTTAAAAAAATATAGTGACTGTAAAATAGAAAAACCTGTAAATTATAAATACGATGAAAAATTAAATACATTTACAAATATATGTGAAAGATTAAAAGAAATACAAAATTTACCCATTTCTGAATGCATAATCAATATAATAAAAAATAATGATATTGAAAATTATATGAAATGTATTGATGTAAAGTATAAGAATTCATATAACAATTACAAAAACAAATTGATAAATAGTATAAATAATTATTTAGATTTAATCAAAAATAATTCAGATTTATCTAATAAATTAAAAGGATTTGATTTTAAAAATTCTAATATACAATATAATATTGAAGAAGATGTTAAAAATTTAAATAAATGGATTAATGAGTTGTTAAAATGTAATATTAATATGGGTATTTGTGAATATTCTGGAGTGAATTACAGGGAAATAAAAATAGAAAATATATCGGATGGATATTCAGCAAACACAAATTGGATATTTGATAAGGATAATAAACCAAATTTCTTATTGGATAATATTAATGTAAATTTAGGTATTTATATATTAGAACATATTCACACAAATAATGTTGGTTCTATATCATTTGACAATAATTGTTCATATCCAATCGCTTATGAATTAGAACAAGATAAGTCAAATTCTATTTTAGCATATTCAACTGAAAATAAATTACAACAAAGTGAATCAATGACTATAAAATTTAGATTGAATAAAAAACTAAAATATAATGAAACAATAAAATGTGAATTCTTTATTAAATTAATAAACAATGATAATGACACTTACAATAAATGTAGAGTGATAGTATATTTAAATGTGATTCCTTTATGCTTAAAATTTAAAATAAATGAAAAATATCACATTGATGAAAATAATAAAATTAGTATTAATCATTATGTTGAGTCATTTGAAATAGAACACCAATATCCGGGAAATTACTCATCAAAAAATTTAGGAGCTATTATTAAATCAAATGAAAAGAATAAATATAACAAATTAAATATAAATCAACAAATAGGAAAAATAATTTTAAATTTAGAAAAACCACCACAAAAGTTATGGTGTTCAAATAGGGTTAACTTTACTTTAAATAAATCTAATTTATTAAATTTAAATCTCGATTTTGTAACTCCAACAGATCATGGTCTTATTATATATGATGAAAAAAATAAAAATATAAAATCTATTGATATAGTAAAAGGATATAAGAAAAGTTTATATTTATTTAACATGAGTATTTCACCAATAACTATTAAATATAAGTATACAGAAACCAATATAAAATTATTGAAGGAGATTAAAAATATTAATCCAGGAGAAAAAAAGAAATTAGAGGTTCAAATTATTAATAATACTAGATCAAACGAATTGTTGATTAATGATAGAAAAATTATTATTAATACAGCAGAATTACCAAAATTATGTAAAACTTATTATTGGTGGGTTGAATCAATCAGTTGTTATCATTCAAATGCACGTAATATTAATGAAATCAAATTCATTATTATAAATAATCAGTATAAATATCAATTAAAATCATGTTTAAACTACAGCAATACATATACTGAAATAGAAAGATTAGAAAAGATTAGTTCTTGTTATTTAATTTATAAAAATAAAATTATTGATAAAATTATAAATAATTATGAATCAACAACATGTCAATATTTTAATAAAGTATTTGGATTTATACAAGGTAATTTCTACTCCAATAAAAAATATGATGATACAGACATTGTGTTAAAATTAAATTCTGATTATAACCATAGACATATATTTACAGAAAACCAAATGAATGAATTTTCAAACAATTTAAAAGATAATGAATTGATAAATAATCTTCAATCTGATGATTTAAAGGATATATTCAAATCAATAGAAAAATTGATTCATATAGATTTTGAAATCAATGTATCTATTGATGAAAATATTGAAAATCTTGTAATTACGGGAAAAAAAACATCTATAAGTAATATCATTAAATATTTAATCAAAATGTCAAAAGACAATGAAACTAATGAGTTCATAAACCAACTAAAAAGCTACATTAAAATAATGTATAATAGGGAAATATTACTTCCATATTTCAAAGTAAATGATAATTTAGATGAAGATATTAAACAATTTTTGAAAAAATTCAGTTATATCATCTCTTTTGTTGATATTGTTGTTAACCCTGGAATATTAAGTAAACACATTATAGATTATATTAATAATAATAGTGATGATAATGAAGTATCTGATAAAACTGACCAATATTTATTTGAGAGTTTTAAGAAATGTTTTAGTAATGGATTTGAAAAAGATAATGAAGACTCAGAATTAGTATATTACAATAATAAAATTTATAAACATACAGAAGATGATGATTTTGAAAAATTTAGTAAACAAATCAAAGAATCCTTTGTTGATAATAATAATTATGATAAAGAGAAAATTAACAATTTCATAATAACATACAAAGAAAAAATTGATGATACTATGAAATTAATTATCCAAAATAAAATCAAAATATCAAATTTATATTATGTATTAGATGAATGTATTAAAATTGTTACAAAGATTCCATTAATTTTATCTACAATTGATGATAATAAAAATCTTTCCTTCTGTGTTTCCAATTGTCAAAAAATATACGATTTTATATTGAATTTAATTCGATCACCTGTCTATAAAACAGAATTTTCTGAAAAAATATATGCTACCTATAATGAAATCAAAAATATATTATCAAAATATAATTTCTTTGATTTAAAGACAAATGAAAATACAAATTCAAAAAAGATTAATTCCAAAAATAATAGTATTATTAAATCAATTGTTCAATGTGAACTACCCGTTGATAACAGTTTCGAAAATGATTTAGTGAAAAATGATAAAAAACAAGAAATAAATAATCAATTTGCTAATATTAATAATAAAAGAAATATATGTTTTAATAATTCACAGTATGTTTCAACAAATTCCAAAAATTATAATGGTGAATATCTTAATAATTCAAATAATATTAATCGCGATAATAGGGAAATACTTAAACAAAATAATAAACCAAAACAAAAAATTGAATTTGTTTCAGTACTTACTCCTGAAGAAAGAGCATCAATTTCCATTCCATTTTTAAATGATAATATAGAACAATCTGGAGAAGATAACAGCAGTATTATCAATAATCCAGTTAATGATATGTTAGATTATGAAAATATGACTAAAGAAATGAAAATATCTACAGATATATTAGAAAAAAAATTAAATAAAACAACCCCTAAAGAATTTTTAGAAATGGTATTAGAAAAAACTGCATATAAAGATCAAACATTATCTGATATCAAACCTTCAAAATTAAAAAGAAAAGGTTTAGATATAAATGAATCATTTAATTATTATGACGATTGTTCCCAAGCTTCATCATTTATACAATCAACTATATCTAATATTATAAAATCTAATATTAAGTTTATTGATAATAATAAGATACTACCAAACAGTATATTGGATAGTTATGTTGATATCGCTGTTGATATTACACACATGTCTGAAGTTCAACGAATAGCTGCTCTCGTAATATCCACTGGTATATCTATTCCTTTAAGTTATTATGGAGTAAATATTAGAATTTCAGTTTTTGGAGAAAGAAACGGAGTTTGGCTTTTATCTGATGGATTTTCAAAAAATGTTGATATTCAATTAGCAAGATTAAGAGATGCTCTTGCAAGTAAAAAAAGATATATGTCTTTTCCGGGTGATGCTTTATATTCATTGAAATGTGATTGGAAAAATAGGTTTGACAATGAACAAACAAATTATACATCAGTTTTAATATCATCTTTAATATCACCTCAGGTTGTAAATAAACAAAATGATTGGAGTAATGATATATCAAACAATATAGTTGTATTTGGATTAAAATCCGAATTTGATGAAGAATTTAAAAATAAACTCAAAATTTATGATGAATTATTACAGATTCCAACATTAAATAAAAATCTTTTGACACAAGAATTTTTAGAACCAATAAATGTAATAGGTCAAAATGAATCAGAAAGAAATTTACTTGAAAAATTATGTAAATCACTAGTAATGTCTTGTATTTATAAATCAAGTGATAAAGATAATTTTAAAGAATATGAAGTTGTTGTTAATAATATGAATAACAATACAGTGAATGAAAAGATATCCATGGAAAATATATTTAAATATATCAATAATAATATGGAAGATAAAATATTCTTTGGTCAAAATATTCCTCATATTATGACAAATATATCCAAAATTAATGAATCATTTAATCCTCCAAAAATATTACTCCCTTCAACAAATGATTTATTACATGATATTTCTTCAAATGATAATAGTACAATAGGCAGTTTAATAAGTACGGTTGAATCCATTTTAAAATCACAATATGGATTAGCCTTTGCACCAAATTCTTCTGCTGCTAAAGTACCATCAGCATCAGGAGGTACTATATCTATTCCTGCCATTAAAAAATGGATTGTTTCCGGATTCACTTATAAAGAAATATTTATGAAAAAAGCAGGTAAAACACAAAGAAAGTATTCAATAACAATTGCCATTGATTTATCATCATCAATACATTTGTCTTGTAATTATTCTCATGCTATCGCGACAATTTTACTATTATTATTAGCACCATCCACATTGCAAGATAATGAAGAAATTAAAATCGATGTTATTATTAGTACATTAAATGGTCCAAAAATCATGTTTATGTCATCCAAAGCGAATACATTTGAATCCTTTTCACGCATCAATTCTATCATCAATGTAATAAATAAAGAAACACCTAATTTCTGTACACCTGGTAATACATTAAATGCAGCTTATCAGTTACAATTACAGAAAGGAGGAGTTGGTATGGGTAAGAACATCTTCTTTATTACCGATAGTTATGTTACATCTAAAAAGGAAATCCTATTTGCTAATTCTCTTATTAATTCATGTGAAAATGCCGGAATTGATTTAATGACTATTGGGGTTGGTTCTTATCCGAATGGAATTAAAGAATTATATCCTAAATGTTGTTATACTCCATCTCTAAGAGTTCTTGGTGATGCTATTGCATTTTTATTTGCTATATCACGAGATCCTACCAGTAAAAAAATCATACCACAAGTAATAATAGATAGTACCACAGATGAAATTCAAAGTAATCTTTCAAAAATGATTACCGAACCACCTGATAATAAAGAATTACAAAGGAGTATCGAAAATAAGAAAACAAATTACATTGAAATGATGGGAAATAATGATACCATGATTTTAGATGGTAATATGTCATTACTAAATAAAAATCCTGAAATTGAACCTTACAGTGAAGGTTTATTTAAAGGATTTAATATATTAGTTGTAATTTTATACTTGGGTGGTTATGAATATCAAGGAAAAATTAGAGATCAAAATATTACAGTACAACAATTTGAATCTGGTGCAGGAAAAGCCTTAAAAAGAAAAGGATTTAATTATAAATTAGTTTTCAGTTATGGTGAAGCTATTAATGAACTTACAAAGTCAGACTGTAGTAGATGTCCTTACATTGAAACTTGGATATTTTGTAGCAGAGGCGATGGTTCTTTACCAAGTATTGCTATGGACAAAGATTCAAATAAAATAATTCCTTTCTTAAAATGTATAACTGAATTTAATAACAATGGCGGTGGATTATTATTATTTTCTGATAATGAACCTTTCACATTAGAAACAAACATATTACTTTCAGAATATTTGAATTTTGAAGATGAAAATGGAATTAAGGTTAAACCTAAATTTAGGATGAAAGGTAATTATAATGAACCTGATTTTCGTAAAAAATATATTGTATCAATGAATCCTAATAATAAAAATGAGAAAAAACATGGTAAATTTAAAAAGGATATTAAACTTTCACCTCCTGGAAAATGTTATGATAGATTATCTCTTAGACCTGGATTAGTAATATTTAGTGAAGGAATTACATTATCCTATGCTGAATGTTCAAATAGAATTGAAGATTATTCACCATTTACCCCATTTGCTTATTTAACAGATAAATCAAAAGAGAGACCATTTATTTTATATTATGATCCAAAAATGAAAGAAGGAAAAATTAATCAAGGTCCAATTGTTGTTCATGGTGGATTCACCTCTGGATTTTATGATTTTTCATTTGAGGGTACTGGTAGACTTGTTACTTCTATTGCATGTTGGCTTGTTAGATATGAAGAAAGAATATATAAACAATTTCATGATGATATGAAAACTAAAATGATTAAAGATATACCTGCAATTTTTCTTCCAAATTATAATGGTGAACAATTTACAAAATGGAAAAAGATGAGTGGTTATAGTACCTTATATTCTATTATGGTATTAGATGTTTCTGGTTCCATGGAAGGTTATTATCAATCTCTCATTAATATGGCTAATACAATTATTAATAATCAATTAAAAAATCCAAATAATAAAGGTACTGTTATATTATTTGGTAATACTGCTAAAGCAGTAGTTAATGGAAATTATAGAACATTGACTACTAATGATATTAAAATTGCTAATGTTGGTGGTGGAACAGATTTTTATAATGCTTTCCATGAAGCAACTAAATATATTAGACCTTCCGGTAATTATGACGATAAAAGATTATTATTTTTAACAGACGGTAAATGTAATTTAAGTGGACTTTCATTATTATGTGATCAAATTTCATCTGAAGGTTTTTCAATCCATATTCTTGGATTTGGCAATGAATTGACTTTTAGTAAATTAAAACCATTTGTTAGAAGAAATGGAACCTTCCAAGCTCATAAAAATTTCAATGATATAATAACTTCAGCCGTAAATATATTTGCAGCTGAATAAATAATCTTTTAAATTTTATGAAAAATATATTCCTTTATTATTATTAAATTTTCAATAAATATATATATATTTTTAAAAATAATTTTTTATTAAAAATTTTTTCAAAAATTAATTACATTAAGTACATTATTGAAACCATTAATATTATTATTATAAAATTTTATTTTTTAAACATTAATATTACACTTCATTTATATTTATATAAAATAAATTAAATTAGATTTTAATTTTTTAAAATTAAAAATAATAATAAATAATATTATTATTTTTAATAAAAAAAA
>KZ150755.1:185444-201563 GCA_002157105.1 Piromyces sp. E2 | reverse complement strand
AAAAAATTTAAACATTAGTTCTATCGCTAGCTATTTATATTTTTTATTCTATTAATTACATGTAATATTACTTTTATTTATCAACTAATCTAAATATTTTTAATTTTCTATTTTAATAATTTTAATTGATGATTATTAAATTATTTTTTATATTTGAATATAGTCGAAATATATTTTATAATAATAAATAGTTGGTATAATATTGTAAACATCTAATAATTTCTAAAACAAAGGTGTTATTATTCTGAACGAGTAATAATAGTCATCGTTCTAATAAATTATAGAATAAACAATATTAGTAAATATTAATATAAGTAATAATATAAAATAATAATATAAAAATATAATTAATATTATTAATATAAAATAAAGTTTTATCTTCCGGATAATTATTTTGGTGATTTAATAAATTTTGGAGTTGATACCAAAGAAATAAATTAAATATTTTTGTCCAATAATATAATGGTAAACTTTAATTGTCGATATCTCCAGAACTAAGCAAGGTAGGAGGTTGGGACTTAGAAAATCGCGTAGCTCGAAAGTGTAGCTTTCTCAAGGTGCATAAAAACCCACTCACGACGATACGGCGTTTTAAAGATGTATCCTATTTTTATTTTTAATATTATAGTAATATTTAGTTTGTTTTATATTGAAATTGGTTAGAAAAGAGCTCATTGATTATGATAAGATATTGATAAATAATTGAATTCAATTTAATAAAAAATTGGGCGATTTCGAAAAGTAATTTCAAGTGATCACTCACTTGAATTCGTGACATGATCATATTAAATTTATTTATTTGTTTATATATATATATATTTATTTTATTTTTTTTTAATGTTTGTGTGATCATTTATTTATTTTATTTGTTCTTATTATTTATATATATTGATTTAATTTATAAAATGTGATCATTTGTTTAATATAATATATTTACGTTTTATTTTGTTTATATTCAACATAGTCATTATTTAATTTACTGGCGGTCAGTTTATTTATAATATGTATATTTATACTTTTAAATTATTGAATTTTTAATTTTGTAATATTGATATTTTATTTGTATTTCTCAGAGTAAATTGTACGATATGTATATATAATATATATAACTCGGTAAATAATAGTTATTAGTATAATTGAATATATTAAAAAAATTATTATTATAGTAAAAAATATATATATAAACTTAACTTTAAATGCTCAGTGTCAGTAGGCTGAGACTCTTAATCGGTCAGAAATAAATGATGAAATAAGATATTTCATTGATATGATATAAATATTTTATTTAGGGTATATTAGAAATACATGTATTATAATTATTATTAATATTTTTATAAAATACATGTTTCTTCCTTTTATACTAAAATATATATTCATAATAGATAATAATAGAAATATTTAATATAATTTAATTTATGTAAGGGTTTTCTATAAAATAGATTGCTTTTACAATAACACAAAAATAAAATAAACACGAAACACGAAATTAATAATGGAAAGTAAAACTAGATTTCTTTAGAGATTATTTTATTAATTAACTTTTATTAAGATAATGATAAAATAACAATTACAAAGATTTAAAAAACTACATAAAACTATGAATTATTTATATTTTTTACCTATTACATTAATAATATATTTAATTGATTTATTTGTAATATAAAACTATCTAATAAAATATATAAAACTATTCAATAAACTATATAATAATTATTTGAATATTTATTTAATAAAATTATCTGAATCTTATTTAATAATAATTATTTTAACTATAACTAAAATTAGTAATTTTAAATTATTAATTTATTTAAAATACTATTATATTTGAATATGGTTCATTTATTACTTATTTATTATTTTAATATTAAGACTAAACTAATAACATATTCTTTATTTAAAAACAATGTAAACTTTGTTAAATTAAATAATAAAAAATAATACTAAAGTTATTTATTAAAAATAAATTAAAGATTTTCATTGTGTAACTAACTTTATTTAATATAAATTTATTTGTTGACCAAAATGATTTTACAGAAATGAATTAATATAATTTTTGTGGGAATTAATTGGATTGTAAAAATAGATTACATTATGTACTTAAATCCTTTACAATTTACTAATTTTAACTTATTGTAAATATAAATATTTACTTACACATTTAGATCAGATAGAAATCCTTATATCTCGTCGGCCGGTGATGCTCCTAAATTTGAAGTTGTTACTAGGGCTAAAATCAACACTGCAATGGAAACTGACCTTGATCAAACAAATAATGATACACAAGGTGCAGGTTCATCATCAACTAACGCAACAGGAAATGCAAATGCAATTTAATTTTTTTCTTTAAATTTATTTATTTATTTTTTTTTATTATTATTACATAAAATTAATAAAAATTAATAAAATAAATATAAACTAATTAATAATTGTTCTGGTTCCATCCCAATTATCGGTGACTTCATACTCTTCGAGTTCATTAAAGTCAGTACGATATCCAATTGGGAATCCACCAATACTATCAGTGTTAAAAAAAATTTCAGTGTAACTATGATTATTATTAACTTCAAATAAATGATTAATTCTACGAGTGAATTATTCATTTAATTCTTCTTTTTCTTCACGATATAATCTTCTAGGATCAATAATACTACAAATAATAATACATTCAGGTTTAACATATTTATAGCCACCTTATATAGGGCAGCTATAACCATACTTATCAGTAAATTGTAATAAACTGGAAGGATGCAATTGAGAAGGTCTAAATTCTTCAATAACTAAACATTTATCCTTATTAGAGCCTACAAATTCAAAGAAATTATTTTGAATAGTTACTTTTGTAATTTCATCCTTTTGAAAATGTGCTAAGGCGTACTTATAGGCATTATAAGTCTTACCACATCCAGGTTTTCCAATAAAGTAAATTACATTAATTGGCCTCAGGCTATCCTCTTCAATAGAAGTCAACATTTTAAAAAAAAGCATCATCAGATTTTTTTTTATTGTTTATTTTCTGATAAATATTATAATAAACTGCTGGTAATTCATCAGGATTATCCATTTCTCTTAAAGCGCTAACTGACCAATGACCTCCGTTAAGCCTCGGTTCCCCCTCTTCGTCAATTAACTCAGTAGTAATTCCTAAGGATTGGTGTTTTTCATCTCCGGCTTTACAATAAGCAATGTTTCTTTGGGCAGAACCAAAACATTTTTCAATGTGACTACCATATAATTTTCTCAAAGATAATCTTTTACTATGTTCATATTGAACATAAATATGATAATGTTTATTTTCTTGATCGATATGTTCGGTACATAAAAAAAAAGCACATCCACCCAAACCAGTCAAATACTTCTTTATATCAGCATAATATTCCAAACTTGCTAAGTTTAAAGTCAATAAGAAAGCTTTTCCACAGCGTGTAGTAGTAGCAACCATTTTCGCAAATTAAAATATGAACTCAAGATATAAGTATTACCTCGAGTTCAGAGTGAGCGAAAAGAGCGATATTTATATTTTTTTTTCTAGCATAAAAAAAATATAAAAATTTAATGAAAAAAAATAAGGGAAATGCCAATTGAAAGTTATTTTTTTGAAAAACAATACTATAAATTTAATTTATTTTTAATAAATTAAATAAGTATTGTTCAGCATATGCCGTATGTTTGCCGCGAGTATAAAAGGCGATTAATTCCCTTTTATTTTTTAACAATGACAAAAATTACAGATTATTTTAAATTGGCTAAAAGAAGGAAGACTACCACTAGAAAAAAGACTAAAAGAACCAAGTTTCTAAAGATGACTTGGCTAGATATTGCAATTTAGGTGTTTTATCACCAATTAAATCGGTTAGAAAAAGGACATTTAGAAAAGCAATTAGATCTAGAAGAAGGAAAAGATATGGAAAAACAATTAATGTTAAAGAAGATAGGGAAGGGTATTCTAAAACATATCTTAAACAAAAAGTTACTAAACACCAACAAAAAATTATTAATAAAAGATTTAAAAATGGATATTCTCCATTTAAAGATATAGTTGAAGGTAAATTTCAACTATCAGGAGATATAGATAAATGTAAATGGGTATGGAGAACAATTAATACTTTAAATTATGTAACTAAACTATGGTCAGTATACCCATTTAAAGAAAACGCACCAGGTACTAGCTCTGAAAGCTTAGGAAATGTATATGCATGTGGTCAAGACCAGTCGATATATATTAACCAGTTTACTTATAAATATGAAATATTTAATCCAAAAAATTATGACATCAGTTTAGTTATATATGATATAGTATATAAAGATGATACTGTATATAAAACAAATAATGCTTATTAGAAACCTCAACTGATTCTTTAAATACATCTAAAACATATAATAACCCTATATCTTAAATACAACAAAGTTTAGATACATCAAATTTGTTATATGATGGAACTGGAACAATACAATCAACAGCTATCTCAGATCCATCAGCTAAAACAATTACAGATATAACTTTAAAGCCCATTGAATCATATCCATTTAATATAAGATGAAAAATAGTTAAAAAACATACGTTTAGATTACAATCAGGATCAAGTATGACCCATAAATTTGTTCATAAACCAAAATGTTTATTAAATAGAGGTTATTGGGGTTATAAATTTGTAAAAATCTTATGGCAGCAAGATCAGGTACTTCACCTAATTTTGTAGAATCAAATACCAAAAATGTAACAATAAAAGATTTAACCTCCGGTTGTTTATTTAAGGTATGGGGTCAAATTACAGGTACCAATGCTTCTGGTGCCACTAATCATAATCAAGTAATTAATTTATCTGGTAAATTAATGTTTAAAGAATTTATAACATGTAAATTAATGTAAATATTTATTATTAAATAATAAATATATAATTAATAGCATTTATAATATTAAAATAATAAATAAATAATAAATGAACACTTATTCAATTTGCGTTGATTCAAATTGAATAAAAAGTATATTTAATTAGTTTTAGTTTAGTTTAGTTATTTTATTAATATTTAGATTAGTTTTGTTAATTTTATATCAAATATATGTATAATTAAATAGTATTAATATATAAAAATATAATTAGTAAATAATATAAGTACATGTAATTTTTCAATAATAAAATCGATGTATTTGTTATTGACTATTATATAGTTAATAACATAACAAAGAGTTTTTATAATTAATTATTATTTAAAATTATTTTAAAAAGAAATATTGAGAATGCAATAATGTTTTTATTACTCTTAAAAATTTGTTATGTAGTGCGGAAGTTCTCATTCCACCGGATACTGATAAACCTTATAAACTTGAAACTGACGCTTCAAAATTCGCTATAGGTTGTGTACTATCCCAAAAGGTTGGTAGAGTATTTAGACCTATCGGTTATTACTCTAGATCTTTAAATAGTCGAGAAAGGAACTATAGTGTTACCGATAAAGAACTTTTGGAAATTGTATGTGGTCTTCAAGAATGGTAATATCTATTGTTTGGTACTTCTCATCCTATTGACATTTACACTTAAATCATTAGCTCAGTGGATTATACAAATGATACAGAAAATCATCCACTTGAAGAAAATGAAGATAATAGGGAAGACGATATCGGCCTGGTTAAATGTTCAGTTGAAGGCATAACGGGGAGGTTGCTGGTAGATACAGGTAGTAACCTGAACCTTATTTCGTCAAAATTCCTAAGTAAAATATCAGGTCAATTTGAACAAGTAGACCGATGTCATAGTCCTATCTATGAAGCTTTGGGTGATAGTTCCATCACGGACGCTCCTGTAGTTAGAATCACAGTTAAAGTTAATGAATACACTTTCGTGTCTAACTTTTGTGTGGTTGAACACGATAAAATGTATTTCGAACTTTTAATTTGTTTAAATACCATCTTAGAGAATTCTTTCTTTTTCCACCCTCTAAAGTCGTCTCTATGCCAATTTTTAGAGGACGACCACTTTAAAATTTTAACACCCATACTAGAAGAACAGGACTCAGAAATAGTCATTTTCTTCATCAAATATATTGGTAGAGAAAGTTAAAAATTCATTTAAATTAGAAGAGCGGGATGAAGATGTTTCGTCCGTTCCTATTCCTAACATTCTTAAAGAATCTGGTCTGACTCCAAAGGAATACATTCACTCTCCCACATTTAGTGAAACTCTTGAAAATGACTGTAAAGAAGATGTAGTAAAAATTTTAGATTCCTGCCTTGATGTTGTTGCTACTTCGACGGAAGAATTAACTCCTTCAGATTTGGGTCCGCATAAAATTAATTTAGTTCTTAATGCTAAACCTGTTAAAAGTAAATGTTAAAAATTAAATAAATTTAAGTAAGATATACTAAAAGAATTAACTAAATTGTTGGAAAAAGGCCTTATCGAACCTGCAAAATCTTCGTGGTCTTCGCCAATTGTACTGGTTACTAAAAAGAATGGTAAGTGGTGTTTATGTAATGACTACCGTAAGGTCAATGCGCTAACTGTACCAGACGTATATCCCTTATTGAAGAAATATTTGATAGCTTAGAAGGCGCTACTATTTTTTCTACATTGGACCTGTTTTCAGGTTATCATCAGATTCTAATGGATGAAGAAAGTATAAACCTCACTGGTTTTACAACAAAGTTCGGTAATTTTGTTTATAAGGTAATGCCTTTTGGTCTCATAGGTGCACCTGCAACATATCAAAGAGAAATGAATAGAATTCTCTTTGAATTAATTGGTAAATCTGTTTATATTTTTCTTGATGATATTCTAGTCTTCTCTAAAAATAAGGAAGAACACATAGAACATCTTAAAGAAGTGTTAGAGATTTTTAGAAAACATAAGGTTAAGTTAAATATAGAAAAATGTAAATTTTTCAAAGAAGAAGTGGAAATTTTAGGTCAAAGAGTTACTAATAAAGGATTAACAACTGTGGAAGCTGTCAAAAATTGGACTAAACCCTCAAATATTTGGAAGTTCGTTCTTTCTTGGGCACAGTTGGATACTACCGTTTATTAAAGATTTTGCTAAGTTATCTGCTCCCTTGACTAAATTATTAAAGAAAGATTGTGCATTCCATTGGGGGGAAGAACAGCAAACAAGTTTTGATGGATTAAAAATAGCTCTAATTAATGCACCAATTTTTTAGCTTATCCGGATTATTCAAGACAATTTATCATAAGGATTGATACAAGTAAA
This sequence comes from Piromyces sp. E2, assembly GCA_002157105.1. Lineage (NCBI taxonomy): Eukaryota > Fungi > Neocallimastigomycota > Neocallimastigomycetes > Neocallimastigales > Neocallimastigaceae > Piromyces > Piromyces sp. E2. The sequence continues at coordinate 194,364 of KZ150755.1, read as the reverse complement.
GAAGGTATCGGAGGAGTACTTCTGCAAAAAGATGATTCTGATGGTATCGAACATCCGATTCACTATGTCAGCAGGAAGTTGACTAAGGCAGAACGAAATTATAGCACAACGGACTTAGAAGGTACTGCAATCTTTTATTGTGCTAACCAATTTAAGTCTTACATTTCAGGTAATCAATTTGAAACAATCCTGTTTACGGATCATAAACCATTAATAGGCTTATTTCAAAATAAAGAACCTAAAAATATGAGGCACATTAGATGGTGCATTTTGATTAACATGTTAAGAATTAAAATTCAGTATGAACCAGGAAAGAAAAATTCTTTAGAGGACGCTCTTTCAAGAATTCAAAAATTCTTGGAACCTGAAGAAACCACTTTAGATGAAAATAAAAATAAATTGGAAAATAATAAAATGAAGGAAAATACTAATGAGAAGACATTTATGAAAGGAAAAACCCAAAATTTAATGGAAGAAGAACTTCAAAATGAAAGGAAAATTGAGGTAGAAACAGAAGTGCAAAAATCAAAAAGTTATAAAAATTTTTTCTATTAATAAAAATTTTTAAAAAATTGCAAATATCCAAATTTCTGATCATAAAAATTCAAAAATTTCAAATCTTGAAAAAGTGAGGGAAATCACTGGGTATATAGAAAATTTCAAAAATTTCCCAATCATAAATGGAATATTCGAAGAAACCGAGATTGGAGACACCGAAACCAATAAATTTAAAGATATTATTTATATGACAAAATGAATTATCACATAATAGATGATACATTAACATAATATATACAATAATATAAAACATAAGACCCATATATTCGAAATAAATACAAATAAATTGAATAAAAATTTAATTCAATTAAATAAATGGAAAAAAATAGTATTGGAGCATACAAATAATAAATTAGAAAATATAAACACGTGTATATCAGAGTGTAGTAATAATAAATATAACCAAGAATACTCGTCTAACCTATAGGAATTTAAAGATCAATTCTACCAGGAAATGCAAAGTATATTAGAATATATTGATAATATATATCAATTTCAATTAAATAATGGAGGACCCACCATAAAGTATAAACTATCAGCAATTGATAAGGATAAAAACAAGCAAGAAGATAGTGAAAAATTTATGGAAAAATTTTTTGAAGAAAATATTATTGAAGAAAATGGTGTGAAGTATATTAAAGATGGAGATAAATATAAGAGAATAATAGATAAAAACGAAGATAAAGTTAAATTAATACTAGATGCACACGCCATAGGTCATGAAGGTTTTCAATAGACTTATGAGAGACTTAAAAGGACTTGTTACTGGAAAGGAATGACGACCGATATTAAAAGAGTTAGGAAAACTTCTCAGACTATTAGGTGCTAAAGTAGATGACTGGGATCTAGTCTTACCACTTGCTCTTTGGGCTTTGAGATCTTCTAAAAACTCAGTCACCAAATATTCTAGTTTTGAGTTAGTCTATGGCCGCCAAGACAAGAAACCTTTCGAACTAGCTACTACCTTACCAACTTCGAATGTACTTGGTACTAATGAAGAACAACTAATAGAAAAATTTATAGAACATCATAAATGGGTTTTAGATGCCTGTGAAAATTTAAAGAAAAATAACGAATATTGGTCTAATAAAAGAGAAGTTGAAACCCGATTCAATAAACAAAATAATATTAATATTGGTGATATGGTAAAAGTTAGAAATTATACGAGACATAAGTTGGACCCATATTTCGTAGGACCATTTCGAGTAGTTAAAAAGGATCACAAAACGGTGACTTTAGGGAAATATTAATAATACAATGTAGTAGTAGTTCCTTAAATAATAATAAATGTTATAAAATATTAACTACTATTAATAATATAATAAAAAGCTATATAATATATAAGAATATAAATATAAATTTACTATATAAATAAAATATAATTTCATAATGAATATTTTTATGTTGTAACGTGACATTTAATTTAACATGCCGAATTTTCATACGCCTGTCAAGATAAGTGATCTAATTTATTTTTAAATCACTTGAAATTACTTTCCAATAAAACGCTCCAAATCATCAAAAACAATATTAAGAAATTTTCAGCGTCATGCTTCGCATGACAAATAATTTTTAAAATAGTTTAATCATAAAAAATAAGATTTTATTTTGCGAAATGCTTATTTTTGTTTAAAGCCATTTTTAGGAGCTACGGCTATTTTGAATACAGATTCTGAAAGAGCAACGTTCGAATTATAAGTCAATATAGTTTCGAACAAATAATATTAAGAATTGAACGAGTAATGACTATCTGAAAACGACCACTAGATTTTTGTCACACAAAAAATCTTTTATTTTATGAATTCTAATTATTTTAAATTAAAATAATCAATTTATAATAATTAAAATTATTATTCCGGAATATTTCTCATTTAAATATAAAAGTTTAAACTATATTAAAAATATTGTTATTATGAAACATTATCAAATAATTATTTTATATTATTTTTACTAACTATATATTTTATTAATAACCTTTATATATTTTAGAATATCATTAATTAGTCTTTTGTTAGTCTTAAGATATTCTAAACCAAGAAAAGAATTTTAAACAATATTAAAATTAATATAAACAAAAATATAAATATTTATATCATTAGTTTTAGTTATAGTTTTATATGGTTTTAAATATTAGTTTAACTTTATACAATACATTAGTTTATATTTTTAGAATAAGTTTTTATTTAAAAGTCTTATGTTAGTATAATATATTAAACTAGTTTAGAATTAAAAATAATAATAAGAGTTAATGAAATAAGAAAAATATAAATAATTCGAGTTAGAATTAGAATTTTATTCTTTGTAAGATTATTAACATAACTTAACTTATGATTAATTAGTTTAGTGTTAGTTATAATCTGATTTCTAAATAAAAATTATTTTAAATAAATTTAATAAAGTATTACGTTTAAACTAAATATTAAATCTTCCTAATAAAACATTTTTTGTGTTCGTTCACATAATTTATATATTAATTATTAGATTAATTAATTTATTTATTAAAAATAAACTTTTATAAAGGTTAAAAGTTTTATTGATAATTTAATATAATTTATATTTTATTTTCTAACTTTTTTAAAGACTAAACTATATTTGTTGTGTCGACCTAGTGATCTTTAATCCAAACCTCCCCATTTGACAACGCCACAAATACAACTTTAGACTACTTTTCTCTTCACATAAATATTAATTTATTTATGTGTTTATAAAGGAATAATTTTTATATTTATCAAGGTTTTTATTTATATTTTATATCATTCGTCCCTCCTTAAGTTTCAACTATACCATAATTGGATAGTATTTTATAACATTTTTCAGGTGGACTGGACGTTCTAATTGCATTTCTGAGTTTGGATCAGTATTAAAGTTACTTTTTACTTTCATTTTAATTTTGTATTTAAAATATAAATAGAATGAAAATGGTAGGTAGTAAGGATAATGGATTTTAAAAAAATAAATTAATGTACAAAATTAATGTCAAAATGTAAAGCCCACAAATTCACATGTAACATGGATTAAAATAATAATCAATAACTCTTATTAATAGTTATAATTATTAACAAATAATATTAATAATTTTTATTATTAATTTATATATTACGAAAATTAAGTTTATCAATAATTTGATGTATAAGCACTATTGATATTATATTTATCCTAATAATTAACGTTATTTTTACAATTTCTTTTATACTTTATTAATACTATATTATTACTAAAAACTATAAAAGATATGATATTGTACAAACTATTCAATCTTTGGTGAGATTATTGTTATTAATCAATATCTTATTTTATTATTAAAAATTACATTATATCCTTATATTTGATATTCTTATACATTATTATATTATCAAAATATATTATTATTTAAAATAAAGGTTTATTATAAAAAGTTATATTCTTATTTGTGTTATAATTATTGATAACTTTATTCTATCCTAACCTAGTAATCCACTTACTCTCTTGAAAATTAAATTATATAATTTATTAAAGATATCTTTAAAACAACTGGTTTTTTAATCGTTTAATCGATTAATTATTGTTTGTCACAAATCATTATATAAAAAATCTATAACAAACAATAGTCATAAATGAGTTACAATAATAATAAGAAACGGTATTTATAATAATATTAAATAAATAAAAATAAATAACACGTAATAATAATGAAAATAATATAATAAAAATTATTAATATATAATTTTATTTAATAACAAACTCGTAATATCATACGCAAAGTTCACGATAACCAACACATAAAAAATGTTTCATAGTTTTTTTTTCATAAATAGAATCGGTACAAAAGCTGAGGAAGTGAATTTCTTAATGAATCCTTTTTCTATATTTTCTTTTTAGATATTTCTTTTATATACCGCAACCGTATTGTTAAGATATATAAACGGATTATTTTACATTATCACTATCACTGTCATTATCAATTACACCATCATTAAAATGATTATCTGTAAACTACTATTATATAGTTTACCATTAAACCATCAATAAAATCATTCCCATTAAATTATCAATCTGATTCCCCCATATAACCCTATCATCAATGTCAATATCATAATTGTCGTTATTATCTTTAATTTAACAAAGTTTACATTGTTTTTAATTAAAGAATATATTATTAGCTTAGTCTTGATATTAAAAGAGGCATAGGCATTTCGCACCTGGAATTACATAAAATTTTTAATTCGCATCGTGGCTTATAAATTATTTTTAATTATTTTTATTTCAAATATTATATTAAATATTAATAAAAAGGGGCACATATAATATTTTTAATAAAATTATTATTAAAAATATTTAAAAACGTGATATATATTTGAAATATGATGATTTAATATTTTATTTAATTCGCCATATTCTGAAAAAATTTATTTATTTATTAATTTTTTCATTTATTTATTTAATAATAATAATTAATAATAATTTTTTTTAATTTAATAATAAAAATAATATTAATATCTTCGAGAATTTTAATATCAACAATAAATTAATTGAAAAACACTTATTATTGCTATTATTATGAAAATTGGTTTTTATAAAATAATATATTTATTTTATTTATAATTAAAAGTATTTTCAAGTATTTCGAAATAAATATTTTAAATTAATTCTTAAAATTAGTCTTTTATAATTTAATATCGAAATTAATTATTTTTTTCAGAAAAAGATTAATTTCGAGATTTAAAGTATATAAAAAATTTAAAGTATTCATACTAAAGTTCTATCTTTGTGAAAAGATTCTTATATTTTAAAAAATTAATAATTATGTACAAAAATAATACAATTGATTTATAATAATGTGAATAAATTATATAACTATCTAAAAAAATCATTTTACATGTAATTTATCAAATATATTTGTAATGATAAAGTAAAATAAAATTAAATAAAAATAAATTGAAACTGTCAAATTATTAATGTTTTATTTTAAATATAGTTTAAGTCCGATCTTTATTAGTTATACTTATTTAAGGCTTGAGAATAAATAATTTTAATTAAACAATGAGGACGTTTTACCATTAAATTGAAACGACGAAATAGGATTAGAAATGTCGTGGCATACTATTATATTAAATAGTTTAATTCATTGGAAAATCACATTAATATTGTGGCTTATATATTTAATTAATAATATATATACCATATTCAAATATAATAGTATTTTAAATTAATTAATAATTTAAAATTACTATTTTTAGTTATAGTTTAAATAATTATTATTAAATAAGAATTAGACAGTTTCATTAAATAATATAATTATTATATAGTTTATTGAATAATTTTATATATTTTGTTAGTTTTATAATATAAATAAATCAATTAAATATATTATTATTAATGTAATATGTAAAAAATATAAATAATCCAAAATTTATTGTAATTATTAAATCTTTGTAATTGCTATTTTATTATTTTTTTAATAAAGTTTATTAAAAAACTTCGTTTTATTCTTTATTATCAATTTTTGTTTTTCGTGTTTTATTTTACTTTTTGTGTTATTGTAAATGCAATTTATATTATTAAAACCCCTTACGATAATTAAAAAATATAAATAATCATAAATTTCATGTAATTTTAAAATCTTCGTAAATGTTATTTTTATTATTACTTTTAATAAAGTTTATTAATAAAAAATTACTTATAAAACAAATTTTTAATTTGTTTTTTTTTTTTTTAATTCTCGTATTGAAAATTTGATATTTCAATGTTATTGTAACTTTGTAATCTATTTTAATAGAAAATAACTTTACTCAATCATACCATAATTTAAGTATTATCTCTCTATTACATTTATTATAAATTAATTCAAATTCTATACCTCTGAAATTTTTAATTAAAATATCAATTTCATCAGTTCTTCTTGATATTCTTTGATTTTTTGTCAAAATTTGTATACTTCGATTTTCGTAATCTTCTTAAAATAGGTAATCTTTTTTTAATGTGTATATTAATCTATAAAAAGGAGGTGTTTTTTCAAAAAAAAATTATATGACTACTATAATATTAAGACTCGTTATTTGTTATATGTTTTATATTGTCATAACAATTCCAATTATTACTTTATATTATTAAATAAATTCATTAAATGATAAATTATTAATAGCCGGTTTAAAATAAAATAATTGATTATATTATTTTATTATTATTAATAATATCATTTTATTTATTATTTCATATTTGAATTTAAATAACTAATTAATAGTCACCAATTAATTAATAATAATTATATAATATTTAGAATAGTTTTCATAGATAGAATTCATTATTTAAAAAAAAATATGTAATGTTAATAATGTTAGAAAAAATATAAAAAATCGAATAATGAATTAGAAATTGATTCTTTGAGAAAATTATCGTAAAATCTTTAATAATCTTAAAATTATAAATAGTAAATAATTCACAAATATATTGTAACTAAATTACATTATTTATTAATTAGGCACAATTGTACGAATTTATTTTCTGTAAAACTATTGAGGCGTAAAATTTAAATAATAATTATTTTAGTTACATAATGAAAATCATAAATTTAAAAATAATTATGACTAATAGTATTGTTTTTCCTATTAATTTAACAAAATTTACATTGTTTTTAAATAGAAAATATATAAATAGTTTAGTTATAATATTTAAATAATAAATAGATAATAAATGGACATAATTCAAATACATTAGTATTCAAATTAAATAGTTAATAACAAATTACTTATTTTAGTTATAGTTAATTATTTTATTATAAAATAAACTTTAGTTTAATTTTATTAAATAGTTATATGACAATTAAATAGGATTTATATATTATAATGAAGATAAATAGTTGTCTACACGGCTTATGTAATAATTTAATGATCATTTTGGAAGTTTTTCAATTTATTATCGAAAATTTTCATTATTCCTTTGACTTTGAATTTGCGTGTTATTGGATTCGTTACTGTCTTAATCATTATAATTAGTGTTAAGCGCATTATCAAATACATGGTTATAGTTTAATTCTTCTTTTGAAACTTGAGCGTTAGTAGTTTCACCATTTGAAATAATTTGTTCTTCTTCTACTTTATTATTTCTTTCTTTATTATTTATGTTATTATTATTCACATTTTTTTTTCAAAGATTATGGCGTGATTTAATTTTACAATCTCTAGAGACGTGACCAAATCTACCTCAATTAAAACATTTAATATTTTGATTACAATGACTGTGTTTAATGCGTCTATTTGACCTTAGCTTCACCTCGTTATTATAAGCATTTACTTTTTTTTTGGTTACTTATTATTTTTATTCAATCGTTTTATTTTTGGATATCTCTTTTTAATGCACCTCAGTTGTCTTTATAGGCAACTAAATCTGTTTAATTAATAATTCTTTTTGGAAGTGAGTTGTACAGGTAGTTTTACTTTCCTTCTTCACAGAGTTCATCACCTAAATCCTTTAGGTTTTTTGAAGATATTTTCTATGTTTGATAAATAAAGATCTGAATCACCGTCATTTTTTTCAAATTTCATTTCATCTAACTTTTGTTTATAAGAAAAATTTTCTTTCTTCATTTCCTTTTTTAAATGTCTTTTTCGAGGAGGCTCCACACTTCTTTGTCTGTCGCTCCAAATAATTTTAAAACTACTATTACTACCACTACCATCGTTATAAATGCTGTCTGTAGTTCTGAAGATTTTCTTGCAGGACTCTGTCAAGAAATTAAATTCAATTAATTTTGAAAATTAATTGAATTACTTTTACAACATTAACAATAATATTAATTTCAAACTTTTATTAAATTCAACTAATCATTCGATGTTTCAAAAACTTCACATTCCGTTTTAAAAATTAATTAATTAAAAATTAACAATATTAAGAAGTAAGAGTCAACTTAGAATAATCACAAATTCTCAAATAAGTGTTTTCGCTGATCTGAATACACTATTCGGAAGCTCTTCTTCCGAGCTACAACATATCAAATTTTCAACCCTGTAAGTGTAATATTCAAGGAATAATCATTCAATAAAAATCACTTCTATTGTTTAAAAATAAAATAATTAATTTTTTAAAAATTGAATAATTAAATTAAGTAAAAAATTAAACTTTAAATCAATAATAAATTATTCCCCACAACGAGTGTTGATTCCATTCCAACAATAGTAAGAAAAATTATATTATTTAATTAAAAATTATTATAATAATAAATTTTAAAACTTACAATAATAAATTAATAAGAATAATATTAAATAAAAAATAATTATAATATTTACTAGTAAAATTTATATAGTTTAGATAGTTAAAATAAAATAAAAGAATATTCTTAAATGTAATTATTTACTTCATGTATAATAATTATTAACATGTATTATAA
>KZ150755.1:140885-157359 GCA_002157105.1 Piromyces sp. E2 | reverse complement strand
ATTATTATTATTATTATTATTATTATTATTATTATTATTAATGCTTGTTTGTTTGTTTTTTTTTTTATATTTTATTTATTTTATTAGCGGTAGTGTTGATTTTCGATGTGTTATTTACATTTTCCTTACAATAAAATAATAAAATTCATTATTTTTTTTTTCAATATTATTTTTAATAAATATATTTGACTGTCACTACACCTAAACTATTTTTTTTTTCGTTAAACTGGCCATAAAATTATTAAATAAAAGAAAAAGGGTAAAAATAATACTAGAATGTTATTTTCCCCTCCTTTTAACAATAAATATTAAATAAATATTATTAAATATTATTAAATAAATATTACTATAAAATATTACTATAAAATGTAATTTTTTTTTAAATAAAGTGTGTTAAAATATATTTAATTACTATAAATAAAAAAAGTATTATTTTTTACATAGAGTCTTGTTTAATTACTTTTCCCGTTTAATAGATATAGTTTAAAATAATATTAATGAAAAAAAAACAGTATAGTATTTTTTATAATTATATTATTGATTATTTAAATATTCATATGTTTTTTTTTTCGTTTTTTTTATAAATGATTTATACAAATTCGGGGGGTGGAGAGGTAATGGAAATAAATGAAAATTATTTCATTCATTTACGTGGTATTATTTTTTTATTACACTTTAGAGATTTATTGTGTGGGGTTGTCATCATCATCTTCTTCCTCTCCATTTATTTTGGTACATAAATTACTTTTTTCTTCGCCGTCTTCACAATTCAACTGGTAGATACCGTAGACGTTTTGGTCACTGATATGGAATTCATTGAGGGTCTTTTGATCAAATGTATTGGCGCAGGTGCCACTGTGTACCTCATACCCAACAGTGTATACATATTCAATGTAATCTATTTAAGAAAAAAAAAATAAATTTTTTTTAAAAAAAAAAAAAGGAGATTAATAATATATTTTTTTATAATAAAAATATTAATATTATATTTATGTAATATAATATATATATTTTTATATACTATGTTATTCTATTATTATTAGTTTTTAATTGATATTTTTATTTTTCATTTTTTACACCATCCTATCATTCTATTCTTCTATCCTTCTATCCTTCTATCCTTCTATCCTTCTATCCTTCTATCATCCTATCCTTCTATCATCCTATCATCCTATCCTTCTATCATTTTATCATTCTATTATCTTATTATTATTCCATCCTATCAATCCTATCATCCTATCAATATCAATCTAACATTTCATCACTCCATCCTATCATTCAATCATTCCATCATTTCATCATTTCATCCTTATGTTCACTTACCTGTAGATTGTCGGGTGACGGTGTCGTAGGTGACGTTCACTAAAGCATAGTCATTTTCTTGGGAACCAAAGACATTATCTTTTTGATAACCTACCATGTATTTCTTGGGATTTTTGGGTGTACCGGACAAGGTAATCGATTCGGCCTTATCCATACTTTGGTCATAGTCAAGACAGAGGGTTGGCGACAATTGCCATCCAACCAATTGTCCAATGGTATTTTCCGTACACACGGCATCCCCATCCACATTCATGTTTTCACAACCATTGACACTACAAGCCAGGAAGGCATCCTTGTACCCGACGGTCGCCGCATTTCTATAGTAACCGTAATAGGCCGTCTTTTTCGTACAGGTGGTATCGGTATTGATGGTGGTACATTCGTACAGGGCATTATTGACCACACCGTTGACGGCTTCGTTACGGAAGATACCGTCCTCGAGTAGGGTCACCGAACCATCATTACCCACCTTAATAAATGGCTTGTTGTCTTCAATGGTACCGGGGAAGGAGGCATCCACATACGACACATAATCATAGGTTGGGAGGGCGGTAGAATTGTTGGCTAAAGTGTAGGCACTACCGGTACTGGTATTCTTACACACCTTCACGGCATTTCCAATCTTGGCAAGGTAACCACCCTTACAACTGGTATTGTCTACGGATCGTTTCTGACAACCGAGATATTCTTCACAACGAATGACCTGGTAGGTTTTGGCATCGTCGTCACTATTGAGGTAGTAGCCGTTCAATCCATCCACGACATGACATTTGTCTAATGCACCGGTTTCCGGACAATAAATCAACGCTTCTTCCATCCGACCGACCACAATATGGTTTTGATGGTATCCCTTGACAATTTCATCACCATCCGTCACCAACATCACGGCACGACTTGTCAACGACAATATAATTACATCATTTTCCTGGCGTCCATAGATACCATTGGTGGTGTAGGCTTTGAAGGCCACATATTCAGTACCGGAAGATGGTAGTTGAATTGATTCAATTGAGATTTCATCGTCATAGAAACAAATGTCCTTTCCATCACCGCTGATAGAACCATGTTCACTTTCGGTACATTGAGTGTCTTTGGAATTAAGGGTGGTGATGGAACATTGACTCTGCCAGTTGGTACAATGAACCAAGAGTTCCTCGTTGATTTTAACGTAACCACGAACGGCACGACAGGTATTACCGGAGGCGTTAATCGAACACTTGTACACAAAGGCTAATGCGGTTTTCACGGTCACATCGCCTTCCGCCACCATACGTTCGGCCGAAGTAAAGTATTTGAAGACTTCTTTGGACGTCGGGCCCGTGATCTTACTACACTGGCCATTCACCGATTCGTACATGGTATTTTCCTTGACACAGTACGACACGTTAATACCACCAGCGATACAACCACGACTATTCGTTTTATCGAGTTCACATTCGGGAAGGTAGTCACGATCCCGGATCAAGGTGACATGATCCTTACCGAAACGAACAGTTTTACGACCCGGAATCACCACGCCCTGGAATCCTTCCACACTACTCATTGGAATGGTTTTGTAATCAACGTTCCTGTCAAGTCCTATTACATAGCCCTTGCTGGTACATACTTCATACCGTCTGGTATCGACATTACCGTTTTGGGTAAAGATTAATTCACCGGGTTGACGTACCGACTTTTCACATTCCGAAAGATTACCCTGACGGTTTTTACATTTGTAGACAGAGGCAAAGTTGTCGGTGTTGGCGGTGTCGGTAGCACTACCAAATTCTTTCAACTTGTGGTTGGCATCAAAGTAGTAAGTGACCTTGCCAACGCCATCTGGAAGAGTAGAAATTTCAGAGCAGTTGTCTCCGGAGGTTCGGTACAATTTACCATTGGCACGACAATACTTGCCATCTTCTGCATCTTCCCGACACTTGGCTCCATCATCCGTGTTGGTACATTCAGGGAGGCTATCGACTCCCACACAATCAGCCGAAAGGGAAAGGTACGATTTTCCCTCCTTCAAACAAACCGTTCCTTCACCAGCACTGGCCATACAAGCAGCACCACTGGAAGTATTGGTACAGGTTTCATGGGTACGAACCAATTTACATTTAACCGTATCCTCATTCACCGTACGATACAGCTTACCCTCTTTGATACAATACGAGTCAGTTTCAGCCCCGGCGATACATTGCTTGTTTTCCACAATATTGGTACAGGTCGGAAGTTTGTTGTGATTGTTGGTACAGTGTAAATCGTCAATGGCCACCTTTTCACATCCTCTTTGCTTGGAACATTGAATGACTGGTTGAGCCTGCATCTTTCGGTCATTGACTTCTTGGTTAAGGAAGTAACCATCTCGAATATCACTTTCCACCATCCAATTACCATTGTTTTCCACAAACATACCGGTGGTGGCTCCTTCGAAAAGAAGGCCGGCCTCACTGGCACTCAACAACACATACCCATGGCCATGGCGGTCACGATTCAATTCTTTTTGTTTGGTGGCGGCACACGTCTTAAACTTGCCGCTGGCAAAACCAATCTTTCCATCATTCTTGGCCGTCTCCCCATCCTTACAACTGGCGTCGGAGGTGATGGCGACATCAGCATAGTAACGACAGGTGATGTCGCTGGCACCACCATACTTTCCACAACGAATAATCTTTTCACCTTCGGTGCTACTGTATGTGGCATAGATACCGAAGGGAGAGACGGAGGATTGACAGGTTTTGACGTAGTCGCAACGATTTTCACCACTAGTTTCAAACAACATTCCGTCCTTGGTACAATGTTCACCAACGTTTGCAGAGCTGACACATTCAGCTTCACCAGCATCATTTTTACATACTACAAGATTGCCGTAGCCAATGCCATTGCCATTGATAGTACAGGTAATTAATTGACCAGGCACGGCCGAATCGACAAAGTAGTCGACGACACCAGGCGTCATGGATTCACACGTACCGGCGGTGGTGATGACACCTTGACTATTCTTAACACTCTGGGTACAGCGAATGATATGATCGGCGAAGGGGTAGGCTCCATCAATGTAATAGGTATGAGCAATACCAGCTTCAACGGTAGCACCTGCTTCTCCCGTCTCCTTATCCTTCGTGCCACTGGCCATGACCCGACATCCGGCGCTGGCGGTACAACGAATGATGGGGGTGGCACCATTCTTATTTTCCCGATTTCTTTGATCCAACAAGTACAAGACGTCATTACCAGTGTAGGTAGACAGTAATACGGCCGTTGGAGTCAATTCCAAAAAGATGATGCCATCTTCCTTTTGAATACCGTAACGTCTATTGACGGCTTCAGCGGTGGTAAAGGCAGCATACGTTTTACCATCGGCAGGAAGGGATACCTTGGTGGTACCGAAACAAATTTCCTTTCCATTGGCATTCATACCACCTTCACCACGACCACTGGTACAAGCAGCCGTGGAAGATGAATAGTAGTCATTTACGAGGGTACATTCATCTCCCTTCCATCCACTACAATTGATCACGTTGACGGAGGCGAAGAGGTAACCTCTAGCAAGGGTACATTGAACCCCATCCACATTGGTACACTTATAGGCATAATGGATGGTTTCACTTCCATCGGCGGTCACCTTTTCGCCATCATTATTAAAGAAGAAGATGGCTTCACCGCCGTCAACAGAGACTTGAGAACAACTGCTAGTAGAACTTTTATAGATGACATCATCACCATAGATACAATAGCTGACATAACCACTTTTAGCCTTACACTTATCACTGCTGGTAGGTTTAGAGGTACAGGCTGGGAGAGAGGCCAATTCATTAATTTCTATCAAACCTTTCGACCCCGTCACCTTTACCTTAAGGTTTGTTTGGGCAGTGGTGTAGCCAGGGAAGGTATCGACATTAATCTTATGGTAGGTAGGCGTGTTGCCGTTGATATCGATGAGATCATGATCATCCTTACTACCACACATTTTTGGACCGATAACGATACCCCCGGCCTTTTGGTATTCGGCAGTACACTTTCCACTTGACTTACAACGGTAGGTATAGGCCATGCCTGCCGCATCGGTTTGGGTAAAACTACTGCTAAGGTAGACCATCGATTCGGCCGTAAATGTCAACTTTTCACATTTCTTTTGACTAGTGCCCGCCGATGGATTACTCTTCATCAAATAGCCAGCGGGACTAATGCAAATGGTATTGGCATTGGCATTTTCATAACAAACGGAAGTGGTACTTTCACTGTCAGAGGTACATTGTTTTGGGTAGGGCTCCCGTTCCATGACACAGTTGGAAATGCCACTGGAATCGTAGTGACAGGCGTAGTAGCTACGAACATTAGACGTCGCTCCATTCACGGTGTGATCCTTTTTAAAGTAGAATTTCACGGTGGAGGAGGAGGTATCGACTGGGACGGCAAGGGTACAACTCTTGCTTTGTCCCTCCACCACATTCTTAAATATTCTTCCCTGGTAGATACAGTGAGAGTTGTTGATATCCTCAGAGCAGAGGCCATTTGATAATGGACCTTCGGTATCACACGTTGGCAAGACACCCTCGACTATACAGGTAAAAAAAAAAAAAAAACAAAAAAAAAGGAATAGGGATTAGTAAACATTATATTGAGCATGAACGATATAAATACTAGGAAAAAAAGTAACAACAGTAATAACAACAGTAATAACAACAACATCTTTCACTACTAATAACATTAACACACCAATATTAACATTCAATAATAACAATATCTTTCACTATTAATAACAGTAATAACAGTAACAACAACAGTAATTACAACATCTTTCACTACTAATAACATTAACATTCAACACTTAATATACATTCAAAAAAACAAACGTGAATACTTACATCCACAACTGGCATGTTCAATCTTTTTCTTTTCACAACCGCTGGAAGCACTACAGGCAATGTAGTAATTGGGGATGGCAGACGCGTAGTAACCAGGGGAAGCATCCACCACTTTACAACTACCAATACCGGTGCCGGTACAATAAATCAAGGCCTTGGCCAAGGCTTTAGCAGGAACATTTTCATTAACATAGTAACCAGCCGCTATTTTCATTAGGATTATAAAATGAGTGAGTGAAAAAAAAAATAGAAATTTTTATTGTTAGTACTTTGTTTATGGCAATGAAAGGCATTGAAATACGCAATACTATAGGGAATTTCGGGTGAGGAGAGGGAAATCATCAAAAAATAACTATATCATGCTAGGCTAACCAAATAACTATTTATTTATTTAATCTATACGATACTTCATCACTAATTCACATACACTAATTCATGGCTACTGTATACAGCTATCACTATCACTAATATTAATTCACACACACCAACTCACAGCTATGGTATACAGCTATCACTAATACTAATATTAATATTCACACACACTATCTCATGCCTATTCTATACTATCATTAATACTAATTCACACACACACATCAACTCATGCCTATTCTATACTATCATTAATACTAATTCACACACATCAATTCCTATCCTCCTCCCAACCTTTTTTTTTTGCAATTAATTCATGAGGCTTACCTGCAGTGTCGGTGTACTCTACCGTGGTCGCGGATACCTTTAACAAGATGATACCGTAATGGCCGTACCATTCATTATGTCCAGAGGTGTAGAAGGCCAGGGTGGCCCGGGTTTTATCGTCATCGCTAAGCTTCTTCTTATTACTGGTGCCGAAACAAACAGCCGCGGTGCTACCATCCAATCCCAACTTTCCCACATCAGTGGATTGACAACTGCCGAGGGTGTGAATGACACAATTCGTTAGGCCATTACAGTTAATAGCAGAAGCGGCCGGACTTTCGCGAACCTTGTACCCAATAATTTGAGTACAGGATTGAGCTTCATCTTGTGTTTCGGCGGCTGCTACCGCGTTCTTGAAGGTACATTCGTAGGCAAAAGCAATATCGGTGGTAGTGGTGGTAGGATTGGTGATTTCAGAATTGTCACTCTTGTAGTATAAAAAGGCCTTCTCGCCCTTTGGTCCCTTGACTACCGTACAAGAACCGGTACCAGATTTCTTAATGACACCACCGGAAGCGGCTGTGATACAATTAGGAACAGCATTGGAACCATTATCTTTACTACATTGATTATCTTTAGTTCCATTACATACTGGTAATGCACTACCAGCACCAGTTAATTGCGTCACACTACCATCCTTTCCTACCTTGACACTAATCGTGCCGCTGCCACCAGGGAACGATCCAGAGCCCAAGGCAAAGGTATAATAGGCATCGTCAGTGACGGCCAAGGGCACCGATTGGGTGGTGGAGATACACATCTTCAAATCTAATGGATATATCAAGGTTGATTTCGATTTAGTATGCCTTTTTTTTTTTTTTTATTGTTTTTATCCCTTGGTACATTTTAATAAAAAAAAAAAATTATATTCTTAATATTTTATAATATACATTACCTTCTTCACTCTCAGTGACTTTACCAACGTTATCAGCAGTAGAACAGTCACCGCTCGTACTCTCAATACTACAGTTGCCGTCACATTTCACGTATTCATTACTACTGCCACCAAAAAGGTAGTAACCCTTGGATGACGAGTCCACCATTTCACAAGTGCTAGCAGTCGTTCCGGTACAACGAATCAACGCTTTCTTCGCTCCGGTCGGTCTTGGATAGTATCCAGCACCAACCGACACTACCAAAAATTATTTATATAAAAAAAATAAGAAAATACAAAAAACAAAAAAAAAAAAAAAGGGATTAGTACGATTGATGACATATAAAATAGGCATTGAAAAACGTATGGAATCGTAGTCTGGCCATGGTAGTTTGACCATGATAGTCTGGCCATGTCAGTTTAACCATGGTAGTTTGACCATGCCAGTTTGACCATGCTAGTCTGGCCATGCTACCTCACATCAAAGATACCAGTAATACGACTATTATTCCTAATAAAAGGAACGCTAGGCGTATTTTTAGGGAGAGGTTACGCCTCCCCTTTCTAAAGATACACCATTCGTATCAACCTACCTTTTTCAATCACCTGCTTGGAAACCGTCACTAGCGTCACCTGATCCAAATCAAACAATTTTTTAGCATCGGCAGCCGAAAGAATTTCATATCCAGTTTTGGTATCTAAATCTGCCCATGAATTGCTGCCACTATCAAAGAAGAAGTAATGACCACTGCTGGTGTCGTATTTCAATGTGGTGGCATCAGCCGGGGTAGCTACTTTACATGCCGTACTACCATTACATTGAATATTTGTTCCAGAGGTCGTTTGATCATTTTTCACACCCACATACGTTTCGGCAACACAATTGCTACCTTCCGTACAATTAATGATTTGTTTACCATTGTCGGCATTAAGATAGATTTTGTCGCCGGCACCGGAAACACAGGTACCACCGCCTGTACATGTAATAATCTTTTTGCCGGCACTGGCATCAATATAGATTTTCTTGGTGCCGGAGGCTAAATTGTCATCCACAACGGTGACTTTTTCACATTGCGTTTTGCACGTACAACTTCCTGTATTTACGTCACATTGGGCTACGCACGTACACTTGATAATATTTTTGGGGGAAATGGCATCCTCATAATATATCCGTGGATTATCAAGGGAAGTAAGAGGGGATATTGAACTACACGATGAACTTATTGCTCCGGCGGTTAAAGTACACTTGATCAATTCTGCGGGATTATAGGCGTCGATAAAGTAAACGTCACTTTTCAGACCTTGATTACATTCCCATCCACACAAATTATCAAAGGTAAAAACGATAAAACAAAAAAAAAAAGTATATTTATATCATTAGTATTAAATATTAAGTATTAAATATTAGGTATTATGTATTAAGTATTAATATTAGGTATTATGTATTTTTTTTCTTATTCTTTTTTTTTTTTTATCCTTTTCTTTTTTTTCAATGATAAAAATCATTTCTATTTATACGCGGATACTTACTTTCGACCTTTGAAGCCACAGAAACGAAATCAGCACCGACACGAAGAACAACAATGGCGTTTTGCGATAGGCCATACATGAAATTACGTGAAGGGCTCTTGTAAGCGATATAACCAGGTTCGGTAGGAAGAGAAATGGCTTTACTACCCACACATATACTATTACTACCACTACCGTCCTTTCCTAGATAACCATCCGCACCAGAGGTGCAACTCTTTGGCGTGGATACCACACAGGTATCTCCGTCGATACCATTACAGGCCACCACTTTGGTGCCATCCGGAGTAAAGTATCCCTTCAACAAAGCACAATTACCGGCCTTCTTATCGGTGTAGTCACAGGTGTACGCCACCGCAATGGTATTATCGGCAATGGTGGTGGGTATCTTACCCTGCGCGTCAAAGTAACTGACGGCCGCCTTGACGTCATCGGTACGAGTAATTTTTTTACAAGTAGTGCCGGATGCTTTAGTGGTAATACTTTTACTGGTGTCATGATAACAATATACATCCGCAGTATTACTACATACCAAACTATTGCCGACATCATCAATTTTATCATTACCATCTTCAGCACTACATTCGGCAAGGGCAGCAGCAGTAGTATCAATTTTAACAATACTATCTCCAGTAGATTTAATGGTATAGGTATCCGCACTTAATCCAGCGAATTTTGAAGCACCAGCTTCGATTGAATGATAGGTTTGTTCGGTGGTTTGAATTAAAGGAATACTTTCCCCCGTGCCAGTACACATCTCAATGGTATTGGGGGCCAGACGAACAATTTCACCCACGGCCTTTTCGGGTATTTTGGTCCAGGTATCGTCCTCAACGCTCGTGGCATAATATCCAGTGTAGATGTAGGTGTCGGTGGTGATGGTACTTTCGTCAATTCGTTTAAATTGTTTGTCAAAGTACCATATTTCTTTTCCCGTGGTGACATCAACCTTTGTACAATCCTCTTTCACATTTCCGTACAACTTGTCGTCGGAATGAATACAATAACCTTCGTCCATACAAATGGGTTGGTCGGCACTAACTTCACAAGGTGGAAGTTCATGATTCAATGGCTCACAACCAAGTAATTCACCCCATTCTGGTTCATAATCGACACACTTACCATCGTCGGTTTTTTTAATACCACCACCGGCGGTTTTACAATACTCTACACTACCGCCAAGAGAATTTTTACATCCACTAGATTCCGATCCACAGGTAGGAAGATTTCCCTTTTCACAAACATAGATAATTGGTTCTTTGGTGTTGTAACTTTGTGGTAGCACACGCTTACCCTTTGCGTTAAAGTATTGAAGACGAGCTTGGTATTCACGATCCAAGTATTCGAAACAATAACCCTTTCCCGATTCATACAATTTACCATCCGAAGTGCGAAGGCAAACTTCCCCTTCAACTGCTCCACTTCTACATTCTGATGACGAACTAGCTCCTCTATCACAATTAGAAAGTTGAGTTGTACCTGTTTTACCTAGATCAAATAAAATAAAATGAAAAAAGTCAATTTTGGTAAATTCAATATTCCATGGTGGTATCAATTTATGTATGTATGTATTTAAACAAAAAAAAACAATGATAACGACGATATCGACACTTACGTCCACAAGTAGAAATCATGGTTTCGGTAACTTCATGACAACTGCTTCCATCGCATTTAACGTAGGTATTGTCGGTTTCGGTCACTCCTGGAATACTGTAGTAACCAGGGACGGTGGTCATGGTATTACACTTGGAAATATCATCATCCACCGAACAATAGATAAAAGTATCAGAAGCTTGGGTCCTGGCCCCATTAAGATAATAACCCGCCTTGGGTGTCACTATTCACACCCATTTCAAATGGTTTTTTATTTTTATTTTTTTGGCAATCAACGTAAAAATATGGTACATAAAAGAAATAAATAATACCAGATGGTATTCATAACGAATAATAATAATAACAGATGGTATTTATAATGAATAATAATAATACCAGATGGTATTTATAATGAATAATAATAATAACAGATGGTATTTATAATGAATAATAATAATAACAGATGGTATTTATAATGAATAATAATAATAACAGATGGTATTTATAATGAATAATAATAATAACAGATGGTATTTATAATGAATAATAATAATAACAGATGGTATTTATAATGAATAATAATAATAATAATAATGATGATGATGATGATGATGATGATGATGTTGTTGTTGTTGTTCAAATAAATAAAAAGAAAACAATAAATATAATAGGTATAATAGATATAATAGATACAAAGGATACAGTAGATACAAAAGATATAATAGATACAATAGATACAATAAATACAATAGATATAAATAAAAGAAAAAAGAAATAATCATTAGTTCGGGAGTCTATGGATGCCTTGTTTATGACGACTTTCATCTATAAATAAATAAATAAAATTTCATAAATCATCCTATTATTTTTTTTTCAACTTACTTTTCACAATATAACTATCGGTCACTTTTAAAAATAGTACGTTATTATCCGAAATTAAATGGTTTCCAAAAGCGGCCTCCACTTTCAGGTATTTTGTTTCCCCGGCAGTGATATCAATAATATCCTTCCAAGAATCCGTATAAAGTTGAACTTTTTGGCCAGCCAATTTAACATTTCCAGCAACGTCGGTGTCGACGGTTTCCATTACACAACCCGTGGATTTGCATCGATAGACCCTGCCGTTGGCATAGTAGACACCAAGAACCAGTGGACTGGCCAAGTCACATCTTTCCCCGTCACACGATACCGGTTTAAGATTATCTGTCGAGGCGACGCTGCCGTCGACTTTAAGTCCCTTTTCACTAAAGTAGAGTCCTTTGGTGGCGATGGCCATACAAACACCACTATTACGACATTGCATCAATTTATTACCGAGGTAGAGTTGTCGACCCTTGACTTGTTGTACGGTGCCGGCTGTTTCTTGGGCGCCAGCTTGATAGATTAAATAATAACTGGTGGTATCCACAGCACTTTCATCCACCTTTACAAATTCATTTTTGGTGGCGGTTTCCTTAAAAATGAAATAGTCATGGACGCTCATAGACATTACCGTACAAGCATCGCCTGCCATTTTCAATATACCAGTACCGTCGGTGATACAATAGGTGGACAAGGAAAGACCACATTTTGCGGCCTCGCTGACACAGGTAGGTAATATTTTAGCTAATGATACACAAAAAAAAAGAAAAAAAATAGTGTTAATAACCCATGGAAAAACAAATAGATACAGAATCGAAATATTGGTGATTTGAAATTTTTTTAATAAAAACAAATGGTATTATTTAAACGGGCGATCAATGACGATCAATGCTATTTTTCCGTCAGTTAAAAAAAACGGGTAATCGAAACACTAAAACCATGAATTGCTATTTTTCTATCACTAAAACCCGTACATGATTCATGACCATTCCTTTTTTAAAAAATGATCACTCCTTCCACTTTGTGAAGATCAATTTGACGGAAGTAAGTATTTTTTTCATTATTATTATTATTATTATTATTATTGTTAAACGGCAACAACAACAACAAAAAAAAAAAAAGACATTTCAATGGATCCTTTTCCAGGCTTCTTTTAAAAAAGAAAAGGAAAGGATTCATTCCCTTCCTCATTTTGGGGTTTACGGGAAATCCCTGCTTGGCAATCTAACGTTGATCCGTTATATTCAATTGTTGTGTGTCTATCAAAAAATATTCATTTTTTTTTACCATACCATCATAAATAAAAAAAAATAATATCCAGTGAATACTTTATATTTAATATTATCAAAAAAAATAAAAAATACTCCTATACCAAACTACATAATAAATTTCGAAATTATATATAAAAATAATATAAAAACAACAAAAGTTTTATTTACGTATCGTCGGTATCCACGGTAATTTTATTTTCGGCAATTTTTAAAATGTAGTATTTGCTGGGATCTTTAAAGGCGGTACCAGCTATACCCGGAACCACCAGTTCTGGCTCTGACGGACCACTTCTTTTTCTAGAAACTGCTGCTGCAAGTGGAGGTGGAATTAATTGAATGGGCGTGCGGGCATCCAGACAGAAATATATATTGTAGCCGATATCGATGATCTTGTTAGCATGTCCGTCACAACTTTTCGTAATTTCAACCGGAACGGTAGATTTTGTACAGGTGCTTCCGTTACACTCGCTAACCTCATTGTACTGATGCTTATTCCAGTAGTAACCGGGAGCCGGTGAAGTTTCACTAGCACAATTTTTAGTACTTGAGATGGAAAATAAAGCGTTATTGTAACTGTAGTAACCATCATAAGTACTTCCATCGGTATCTATTCAATAGTAAAATTAAAAAAAGGGTAAATAGGAAATAATAAGGTGTCATTGTTAGCCGTAGGAAAAGGACCTTTTTTTATCAAAAATACAAATTTACACTATTATCTTTAAAATTATAATACGATAAAGATTGTATTTATTATTTTTTTTTACATTGACATTCATAAATACTTACCACAACCGGTTTTTTTACCTGCCGTCGTACAACTACATACTATTTAATAAAAATCAAATCAAATAAACAATGAGTTTAGTCAAAATCGATTCGACTGTTCGTTTACCATTTTTTTTTAAAAAACAAAAAATATTTATTTGGATGGATAACATTTTCATACATTCATCCATCCATCTATCCATCCATTTCCTATTTTTTATTATTTATTTCTATTTTCTATTATTTATTTCTATTTTCTATTATTTATTTCTATTATTTATTTCTATTTGTTATTTTCATCTTCTTTTTTATCTTATTTTTTTTTACTTACGATCAGTGTTGGCTTTTTTGGTGTTATCTAATTGACTTTCGGCAATACATTTACCGTTTTCGCAAGTGTAGTACATTCCACTACTGTTGGCACTACAGAAATCTTGCAAACGATCCATCATCTTTGCCGAGGTATCGGAACAGTAATCAACTTTGTTGTAGGCAATATCTAGTACGATAGAGTCGGTGGTAGTTTTCACCACGTAGTATGTATTGTCCGGGCTACGATCAAAACTAAACACTTCACCAGCCGTAGCTTGATGAACCAGAAATCTTTCTTCACTATTTTCTTCTGCACCGATTTCGGCAAAAGTAATACCGGCATAGTTTTTATCTAATATACTGTTGAAATTTCCGTCAGTAAATTTATTAATTTGAGTACATAATTTAACTGTCGAGCTAGTTATCGGGCCAACAAATGTTAATTTTCCATCATGTTCACTGGTACAACTATCAACTCTTTTACTAATAGTTGGTTTATCTATTTTATCACAACCACTATAAGTACATTTTATTACTTTTGTGTTTTTCTCTTTATCCATATAATAACCCGGTAGTGGATTTTTATCGATAGTACAAGTTGGGTTTTTGGCATCGTTTTTATAGTATAAAAGATAGCCATCTTGTAAATAGTAACCATCATTCCCGGATTTGCCTATTTCACGTCCATAAAAATAAAAAATAAAAATAAATTGAATGAATTAAAAAAAAAGGGGGGAAATAAAGTCTTTGACGTCTCCTTCACCACGCCAAAAAAAAATATTAAATATCTATTATTGTTATCTTTTTACCCGCCTAACAAATACTTACAATCCGTTGCCGTACAAGCATTATCCGTAATGGTAAATGTACACTCTCCCGCTAATGACCAAATTGAATAGTTTGAAAAAAAAAAAGTATAAAAAAAAAAAAGAAAAGGGTATTAGTTTATTCCGACCGGTACGGCCAATGCCATACTTTCATTTCCGGCACCTACCTGACACCCGTTTCAGCAAGGCTAACAGTAGCGGCAGCCTAGGCATTATAATGAGTTAAATCGGGGAAAGGAATTAAAAACAAATGGGAATTAAATCATTATGGTCAGGTCAAGCAATTCATTTTTTTTTTATATAAAGTATATATAAACTATTATTGTTTTTTTCCTTTATTTTCTTTTTGTTTCTCAACGTTTCTTAGTTGGTTTAAACTATTATTTTTTACTTTTTTATCAATAACCATCACTGATAATAATAAAATCACTCGACATGACCTATTCGATCCTAACAAAAGTCAAATGATTAACACATGATGTATCATAAATCAATAAAATTTAATGTGGCTTGACATCACGTGAAATAAACAATTTTATGTCATCTTTCCATTTAATTTTTCTTTTTTTTAATAATGACCATCACCAACTAACTAACTAACCAACTAATAATAAAAAAATAAAAATAAAACACTTACCCAAGCGCTTTAAAATGAACCATTACAGTAGTTTTGGAATCACAAAGAATCGATATGTGTGTGTATTAAATTAAATAAATAAAAATAACAAATTGGTTTTATAATAAACACGGTACAACTAATAGACTAAAACAAAACAAAACAACAAAACAAAAACAAAAAACAAAAAAATGGGTATAAAAAATATAAACTTTTTTTTTTTACTTATCTTTTTGGTATGGTATGGATGGATTGATGGTGTCATATTCCAACAATAATATTTTTATTTTTATTTTTATTTTTTTTTATTTTGTCATCATAGTATTGCGGGTTTTTTATGTTTTATTAATGTAATCACCACGATAAACCGCCAACAAACAAATAATAATAAAAAAAAAGATATACATACCGTACATTTTTTTATTTTTGGCATTACAGCAATAAATGTCGTAGGAAAAAAAAAAAACGGAATTCATAAAAATTCCAATACCATAAAAAATATAACAAAAAAATAATATAAATAATAAAAATATTTTATAGTTACGGTTTAACCATTCCAAAATAAAAAATAGTTTTCAGGTAATATTTCGTTGTTTTTTATTATTTGAATTTTATTGTTTTCATTTTTTTTTTTTTTAAATTTCGAGATGTTGTTGTTATTGTTTTTTTAAAAAAAATATAAAATAAAATAAAATAGTTTATAATTAGTGTTTTATTATTAATATTGTATTATTATTATTTTACTATTTTATTATTCATTATTAATATTTTATTAATTTTTAATTGCATTACTTTATTATTAATATTTTATTATTTATTATTATTATTTTATTATTTTTAATATCATTATTTAATTATATTTTATTGAATATTTTATTATTTAATATTATTATTTTTTTATTATTATTTTATTATAATTATTAATATTTATTTTATTATTTATTTTAATATCATTATTAGTA
>KZ150755.1:116220-130820 GCA_002157105.1 Piromyces sp. E2 | reverse complement strand
TAATAATAATAATAATAATAATAATAATAATGGATAATGATAATAAATAATAATAATAAATAATAATAATAAATAATAATAATAAATAATAATAATAATAATAATAATAATAATAATAATAATAATAATAATAATAATTAATAAATAATAAATTATAAATTATAAATTATAAATTACAAATAATACTACTAATAATAATAGATGGTGTATTTTAATAATTAATAAATATTATTATTACCAGTTATTATTACGTATTCTGGTGTTGTTATATTTGCCGGGGCATTATTGAGTTGTACGGATGGGGTGTGTATTTCTAAGGAAATGTACGCTATCGATGGTAATAAATATTTGGTGAGAGATATTGATGGTTCTTTGGGAAATAAGGGAAAAACCATTGCTGTTACCTTTGACGATGATTTAAAAGTAGCAGATGTTGGTACATATTATAAAAAAAAGGAACACTTTATCCAATGGATTAATCCAATGATCCAATGTTAATTTTTTCTTTAATTTCTCTTTTTTTTTTATACCTGAATGCTAGATGGTGATGTATGTGTTTCTTCTACCGATTATGAAATCACGGACGATAGATTGGGTTGTTTCTGTAGGGGACATACTGTATACGCCTGTCAAGATAGTGTATGTACTTCCGACTTGGAAAGTAGTCTCAAATGTACGTCATCCTCAATATTTATATATAATATTTTGTATTTGTATATTATTTTTAAAAAAATTGGCATGGACATATTTTTAATTAAATTTTGTAATCTTTTTTTTTTACTTCATCTTATAAAAAATACAGGTAGAAGAGATGCCTGTGTTCCAACAGATTCAGTTAAACAAGCCAGTTGTAAGTATTAGGCCATTGAATTCCTTCCGTGGCAAAAAGTAGTAATAATGTAAATAGGATCACCGAAACTAAACTATCACCTTTTTTTGTATAAAATAAAATGTTAGGTGCTGCTGGTAAATACTACTTTGATGCCAATAGTCAAAAAATATACCTCTGCACAGAAAGTGAAGGTGTCACTTGTGAAGCTCAAGATGGTTCAAACGTACCTACTGGATACTTTATCAACGCCGCCGTCGGCAACGAACAATACATTCAATGTAATGGTGCCACTTGTAAAATTGTCGGCAGCACACCAGCATCCAATTGCAGTGGTAAAAAGACTGGTGATTTAATTTATGTCACGGAACAAGGCTACAGACTTTGTACCGGTAGTGGACCAGTCGCCATCACCAACGGTGATCAATTCCTTATCAAACTTGAAGACAGTTCGGATAATGCTTTCACCCAATCCTACACCAATTCCAACTCAATTATCATTAAAGTCACTGACGGCAATATTGTGTTAGAAACCGCCACCCGTTAGTATTTTTTTTAAAATAATATTAATGAATAATAACATAATGAATAATAACATAATATGAATAATAACATAATATGAATAATAACATAATATGAATAATAACATAATGAATAATAACATAATGAATAATAATATAATGAATAATAACATAATGAATAATAATATAATGAATAATAACATAATGAATTATTAATTATTCATTCATTAGATTATTCAGGAAATTATTAATAGATATATTTGCATTATTTTTTATTTTTTCTCATTATAATTCATAGCAACCGATGGTAATTACATTGTCAATACCGATAAAAAGATTGTTACAGAAGCTGGCGGAGTTACCTTGGTTCAATGTTCAAATGGTGATGGTACTTGTGACACACCATCTCCACTTCCAGTGGGATATCTTAAGAATGCTCTTGCCACTACGCACACCGACGTTCCTTACATTTCATGTAACAACTTCAGATGTGAAGCTATTTCTGCCGAAAGTATAGTTGATACCAGCTCATGTGTCGGAAAGAACGCTGGTGATATTATTGAAACAAGTCAAGGAAACTTTGCTTTATGTGTTGACAGTACGCTTGCCCCATTAGCCTTATCCGCCGGATCCACCACCATTAAGTACATGGTGAAAGCAGACAAAAACGCAACAACGAATCCATTCAAAACCGTTGCTCCAGACGAAAGCGATTATTACATTGTAGTGAAGGTTACCGGTACTGATGTTGTTGTTAATACTCAAGGTATAATATAATAATGTTTTGTAGTAACAAAAAAATATTATAGTTGTTGCATTTTTTTTTATGCCGGGAGAATAAAAATCATTAATACATTGTTTCATTGTTTCATTGTTTCATTGGTTTTTTTTTTTTTTTTTTTTTTTTTACCTTTCCGTTAGATAAGAAAAAGTACAGATATGCTAATGCTTCCCAAAGAATTTATGAAAGTAAGGATGAAAAAGGTGCCAGTAGTAATGTATGCAAAATCCCAGGTGGTGTTATTGTTGAATACACCGTTAATTACTGTAGTTCGGGTAAAGCAGATGCCTATGACTACTATGCTCAAGGCGATCCACACACCTGGACCAATTAAAATAAATCCTAAGCAATAGTTTTTTTGTATTTTTTATTATGAAATTTCATGTAACCTTACCACAATGTATATAATACAATAATAATAAAATAATAAAAAAAAAAAACATTAAATTATATTTGGCGATTGCTGTATACATACATAAAATATTTTTATTGCTATTGAAAAAAAAATATATATCAGCGACAGGTATATTTAAAACGGTTAGTAACAACAGTTAATATTGTTGTAAATAAATAAGTAATAATTGGGTAATAATAATAGTAATGGAAAGCGTTTATAACAAGTAATAATAATAATAATAATAAATATTACGTATTACAATAATAATAATAGATATTATTTAATAATTAATAGTAATAATAATAATAAAATAAAAAAAAAAAACGAGTAATTATTTATTATTATTTATTATTTATTTATTTATTTTATTATATATTCATTCTTTTACATTTAATTAATTATTTATTAAATGAATTAATTATTTATTCACTTATTAAATTTTTTGAAATTTCAATTGACATAATTCGTTTTATACAATACAATACAAACAATATATTCATTATTCTCTTTATTTAAATAATCATAAAAGAATAATAGAATAATATAAAATAAAAGATACTATAACACCATAGTAATTGAGTAATTGAAATTTCAAAATCTCAAAATCTTAAAATGTTAAAATTTCAATTTCAAAAAAAAGTAATTCCCAGAGTTAATGAATAATACAATTTGAATGGTAAAAATCATTATTATATTATTTTTATTGTCAGTAGGTCAACCTTATTTTTTTACAAAATATAAATTTTTACAAAATTTAAATTTCAATTGAAATTTCGAATTTTCTTAGATCCTTGTAAAACATAAAATACTTATTATTGCGCAAATAATAACTTATTTTATTAAAAAAACACTCTCTCAATTGTATATTTTAACTTGTAAATAAATAAAAAGTCAATTTACTTACCTGTAAATAATATTTTTAAGTTCAATATGTTTGGAAAAAAGACTTTAAGGTAGGTCCATCGTCAAGGAATATACGTACGTATATATATGATGAATTAATAAAAATATGGTATTTTGGTTAAAAGTTTAAATGATATTAATAAAAATATTTTTTAAAATAATAATAATAATAAAAAAAAATACGTTTCTTACTTTATTTACACGAAAAAGTCTCGTTGGTTTATTATTCCTCGGTAGTCAATTTACCAAAGTTTCAGCTGCTGGAAGTAAGGATAACATTTTTTTTTGTATAAAATTAAATATCAATTGAATGGCATACTAATTTAATTATTTTGGTGATTTATGTAGCTTGTACATTTGGTAGTGTAAGCGCACCAAGTACTTGTGAAGTTAGTAGTTGTACGGTAGGTGATTATGGATTGTATTATAAAAATAGTTTAGTAGTTGAAGTTACGGGGGCAGCTGCTTGTCACATTGTAACAACTCCCGGTTACTACAAAATAGGAGATAAATATTATTCAATTAATCATGAAGGTACTACAACAGAAATTGAGGAAGTAATGACCATAATTCGTAAATCATATTGTAGAGATAAAGTTGGAAAATTTGTTAAAATTGGAAGTGCGGGAGAAGAAAGTATTTGTTTAACTGCCAGTACAGCTACGGCCGCCTTCAGTAGTGGTGACTACTACCTGATTAATGCTTCCGAAGGTAATACGTATGCCGCCTCAGCCAAAAAAGTAATTATTGCCTTTGGAGCCAATTCGGTTACAAAAGTTGATTCATCGACTAATTATCATCTTGTTGTTAGTGAAGTTGGCGACGTCAAAACGGAAGGACAAAATGTGGTTGTAGACACTACACTTGCAAAAGCTTTCCTTACCGGAACAAACAAATATCTTGTTATTAATGGTGTAAGTGCTGTAAAAGCTGGAGGAGTTGGAAAAGCCATTGTTGTTGATAACACTGGTGCTTTGGATCAATCCTTTAATGGTAATGCTAAATTAATTTTATGATTATTAACCTATCTTTTCTTACAAAAAAAAAATAAAAATTTAGCATATTAAATACATATTAAATACTACTATGTTTCTAATATGTTTCTAATATGTTTCTAATATTCTTTTTAACATATTTCTAATATGTTTCTAATATGTTTCTAATATATTACTAATGTTTCTAATACGTTTCTAATATGTTTTTAATGTTTTTTTTTTCTACGGTATATTAATATACAGGTAAAGGGGATGTCTGTGTCGATACTACCACCAAAATCATTACGACCAGACCCGAAAATTATTGTGGCTCGGATTGTTGTGAAAAGTACTACGCATGTATCGGCGATATTTGTACCGAAACTACCACCACGTTTGATGGTAACATTACTTTTACAGAATAAAAAAATACGTATTCAGGAATTGTGTTTTAATACTAAGAATACTCCATTTTTTATTTTTTTTTTTTTTATTAAAAATAGAAAGAGCTGGTGAGTGTGATCCAACTCACGATACTAAACAACATAACTGTAAGTATTCACTTAAAATAAAATAATAAAATAATAAAATTATAAAAAGATATACATATGTATATATATATATATATATATAATTTATATATAATTTATATATAATTTCATTTGTTACTTTGGGCAAAAAGGTAACACATGAAATTAATGAAATGAATAAAATTAACGCTACTTAATATATACATAAAAAATATATAGGTACCCCTGGAGGTTATTATATTGTTAGCGATGGTAATGAGTTATTGAGCGAGCCTAATAATTTAAAGAATAATAAATTATACCATTGTTCTGGTTCTCCGGGTTCGGCAACCTGTACTCAAGATCAAACTACCGTTGGTTATCTTGCTAATGCCGATACAGCCAATGCCGAGGCAGTACCATACATCCAATGTAGCGCGAAAGCAACCACCATTGACAATGGATTGGATGTTCAAGTTACGACCAATGAATGTGTTCCTATTGCTAAACCAGACGGTACCTGTGCCGTAGGTAAATTGATATACGAAGTGACCCAATATAAACTTTGTATCGATGGTACCAACAAGATGGCGGTTGGTGCAGCATCAAGTTACTTGGTTAATGCCATGACCGCAAGTACTTTTGTTCCCGCGGAAAAGAAACCAACCGGTAACACTGTTTACTATGTTCTTGTCAATATGGACACAGATGGAAATGTTATTCTTAATGAACAAGGTATTGTACCGCGTTCTTGATTGTTTTTTCTATATTGATATTTGCTTTATTGATTTTTTTATATTGATACTTGCTTTATTGTTTGTTTTTTTTTTTTGTATTGATTATCATTGTTTGTATGGTATGATAACTAACCACTACTTTTTTACTACCTCTATTTATAACCATTTTTGTGAAATATATAGTTAAAACAAAGTATAGATATGCCCACACTGGTAACGGTGATGCCACCAAAACTAGAAGAGTATACGAAAAGAATGGTGATGATTCCATGTGTTCTGGAGAACCAGGCTCCTTAACCTTAGACGCCGATAATGCCAAGGAATACGTCTTGAATTACACTGATGGTGATTATGTTGACTTTTACAAAGAAAACAATTAAATTTTCTTACTTTGTTATATTTAATGGTATTTAGTTGTAAAAAAAAATGTCACTTTAATGTACCGTAGTTTAAATGATTAAATACTTTTGCCATGTTTAAATATCATTAAATACCACAATAACTTTTGTATAAAAAAATATAAAAAAATACAATAACTTTTGTATAATAAAAAGAAATACGTTTTATTTTTCGTATTAATAAAAGTATATAAAAGTATTTTATTGTTAACTGCTTTAGCATTAGTATTACTAGTATTTTATTTTATTTTTTTTTGGAGGGGAATTTAGTTGGTTTTATTGTTGTAATCATTGAGTATTTTCATCCTTTTTGTTATTACATTCATTAAAGAAAAAGAAAGTAAAAAAGAAAACGAATAATTATAATTATTATTATTTATTATTACTTATTTATTTATTATTAATTATTATTTATTTATTTATTTTATTATATATTTATACATTTACTATTGATTGATTATTTATTAAATTAATTATTTATTTATTCACTTATTAAAATTTTTGAAATTTTGAAATTTCAATTGACATAATTCGTTTTATATAATACAATGAATATAATAAATCTATTATTCTTTTATTTAAATAGTCATAAAAGAATAATAGAATAATATAAAATAATAAAAAATACTATAACACCAGAGTAATTAAGTATTTGAAATTTCAAAATTTCAAAATCTCAAAATTTCAATTTCAAAAAAAAAAGTAATTCCCAATACAATTTGAAGTAAATAACTTAATAATGAAAATATTTATTTTTAGAGTGATTCTTTGTTGGTAGGTCAACCTTATTTTTCGGTGAAATATAAATTTTTCGGTGAAATACAAATTTCAATTGAAATTTCGAAATTTCAAAAAACTTCAAAAAACATAAAATAATTATTACTGTTGTGATATTTATTTTATTAAACCTCTAACGATTCGTTTTTTGTAAATAAAAAAAACCTACCTTTTTTTATTATATTGTATTTTAGTTTTTTGGAACTTTGGAAATTGAACCACCATGTTTAGCAAGAAAATTTTAAGGTATACCATAAAATCTGGCTAAAAAAATTTTTATTAAAAAAAAATTTGTATTTAGTAAATAGATAAATAATATATTAAATAACATTAATCATTTAAATAATGATCTGCTGTTTATATATATATGAATGTATTATTTATTTATCCATTTGTTTTTTTATTTTTTTTTCTGTGACATCATCTATTTATGTAATGTAGTATTGTTGCCTTACTCTTTCTTGGCCATCAAGTTTCTCGTGTATCAGCTGGTAAGGAATAGACATTTGAATATTTATAAATACTATAAATATCGATACTTATTGAATATGGCCTTGGTAATATCTTTTTGCTAATAATTTATTAATGACATTATCAATTTTATCGGTTATTAAATAGAAAATTGTGTAATTAGTTCATCCGATGGTGACAAAAATTGTAATGTAGACACAGCAGATGGATGTACAAAAGGTTTTGTTATTGCTAAATCCGTAAGTAAATTCAATTATGCTTATAATAAGGATTCACCAGCATCTGGTGATAATGAAATTTTAATTGAAATTACTGGCGATAATAATGCCTGTAACGTAAAAACTTCTCCAGGTTATTACACCGACGGTACCAATCATTATTCCGTCAATTATAATCTCGCTGTTGCACCTGTAGGTGAAGAAAGTAGTTGTGATGGTAATGCTGGTAAATTCAAGACAGGAGGGACCGCATTTTGTGTTGCTAGTGGAAAAGAACTCGGCCTGGACGATGGAAAGAAATATCTTTTTACCGATGCCGATACTATTTTAACCAAAAATGCGGCCAACAATGTCATTCTTAAATCCGACGCCAATTCCATTACCTTAGATAAAGAAGCCATGGGTATGTCGATATGTCTATCCAAAAGAAAAAAATATTATTATACGATTTTATTATTTTTTTATCTTTACCAAAAAAATATAAAGGATCAGTTGATATTAATAATATTATTATAATATGATTTTACTTTTTGAATATTTATGCTTGAAAATTTTTATTGTCATATCTATAGAATATAATTACAACTATTGTGTGGATTCCAACGCAGTGGTTTGGGATAGAAAGGCCGATTTATGTAACGACGAGAAAGCTGGAGAATGTACCTACTACAGCTGTGCAAGTGGCACCTGTACCGAAAATACTAAAAACATACCACCAACGAATGAAAAGAGAATGGGTGATTGCGATCTTGCCAATCCAAATGAAAATTGTAATACAATAGGATTATTTTTTTTTTATTAATGCAATTATAGGATACACAGGGAATGTGGGTTTCACTAACCTCTTTTTTTTTCTGTTTTATTATTAAAAAAATATTATCGAATAGGCGGGGAAGGTGATTACTACCTTTATGGTAAAGACGATACAACTAAGGCTAAAATTACCACTGTTACAGGGGGAACATTCGTATTGGTACAATGTGTCACCGATCAAGAAACTAAAAAATGTAAAATACCCTCCGCTATTCCAACTGGTTATTTAGTGAATGCGGGCGTTGGTGAAGGTAATGCTAAATACATTAAATGTAATGGCCGTGTCTGTGAACCTGTCGCCTCCATCACTGACGCTAGAATTTCCGAAATCTCGCCTGGTATTAATATGATTAGTATTAATTCGGACGAATTTTTAGGCGTCTACCAAGATAGTGGTAAATATATCACAGTGGTGAAAGATGCCACCGGAAATGTCATTGTCGAACAAGGTAATACAAATATAATACCAAAAAAAAAATATTTTATTACTATGACTTTTCCTTTATTTACTTCTTTTTAATAAAAAGAAACATTTTTTATTAATACTATTTTTTATTAATTGTATTTTTTTTTTTTTTTTTTTTTTTTTTTACTAATAATAATATGTACAATTCAAAGAGGTACTTTAATCGTTATTACTTTTGTTTTTTTTCTTTACCGAAAAAAAAAGTCAATTTAGTCGTTATTTACAATTGATATTATAATACAAGAAATACAATGCTTTTACTTATGAATTTTTTTTTTTCGAAACAAAAAAAAAACAGGGTCAATAACGATTAGGTGACGATCAGGCAGCTTTTCCATACTCTTCGGTAACATAGTAAGCAATATTTGCGGTTAAATCCTTGGTAGCATCTACCCAATTAGCTAAAACGTATTCGTAGGCATTTGGTCGTGATCCATTGGATGCTTTACAAATTTGACCATCGGCAGATAAGGAGTGAGCATCGGTTCTTGCAGTGATAGCAGTTTTGCCTTTTAAAGTGTATCTGTATCTCGTTGCAGCTAGTATTTATGAAAATGAAAAAAAAAAGGAATTGGTTAATATGCCTTGTAATACCATTTATGAATATACATTGCATATGTAGTATATACCATAACATAGTATATAATTTATACATAGTATACATTTACATTATATACATAGTATACAAAAAAAATTAGATAAGTATTCATTATACTTACTGTTATCGACGGTCACGGCACCACCGGAAAAGTCAAGAACAATGTGGTAACCGGCCTTATTCGCAATTCCAAATAATTGGTCATTGGCTGTGTCGACAGAAGCGAAATATTGACCAGTGATGGCATTTGTACCAGCAAGAACAAGTTCATCATCATCGTTTTCAACTCCACAAACCTTGGTGTCCTCACCAACAACGTATAAATCACCATGGTTATTGCCGCAACTATTTTGGTCACCTGGAGCATAGGCACCACAATCGCCATTGGCTTGACATTTAATGTACCTTTTGTCACTGTCCCCGACGCCAGCATTAATGAGATAACCAATGGGTTTGGCGTTGGTGACCTGTTCACATTTAATAGTACCATCTTCATCAGCACAGAGGTATAAATCACCAGTGGTGTCATTTTGAACGAGGGAACTGTCGTGGGTGGTGATGTAATAACCAGCAACTACATCAAATTGATAAATGTAAATAGATGAATGTAAAAAGATAAATATAAAATATAAATGTAAAAAGATAAATGTTAATAGATAAAAATATATGTGTATGTATATATATATATATATATGAATATATTTCATTTCATTTCATTTTTTTTTTTATTATTATATTTCCAATTTTTTTTTTATGATAGTAGTAATGTAATATAGTGTTTTGGTAGTATTACTTTTAAATAAAATAAAGTGACGTTGAATGACTTTTATATTATTTATTATATATACCTTTGAAATTATATAGAATGTTTGTTTAAAAAAAAACCATAGTAATTGAGTCTTTATTTTTTTTAAAAAAAAGTCATTTTGAAAAAGTAATTAGTAAAAAAATAATAATAATAATTAGAAATTTAGAAACAGTCCTTAAATTACCCATTGAATTAGCACTCAAGAGATAATAAAATTGGGGTGAAAGTACCCGTAATAATATTTTTAACGAACAAATACAATAAAAAAATTGAAATTAAATTTAACTTTATAACTTTAAAAAATAAAAAATTGTTTTTTATATACAATTTCAATTTGCAATTCCAAATGTTAAGTATGAAAAAATTTCAATTTCCAATTCCAAATGTTAAGTATGAAAAAATAAAGGTAAGTTACACTTTTTTTTTAATTGAGGGTAAATATTATTTTTTTAGGTTCGGGTCAAATGGTAAGTGTTTTTTTTTTCTCATTAACTATACTAAATACTTTGGTTGGAAGATTGAAAGGAAAGGAAATTTAAATTAAAAATTAAAAATTGACCATTTCACCATTTCACCATTTCGAAATTTTGAAATTCAATTACAAAAATAATAATAATAATAGTAATAAGAATTACGTTTATTTTTAAAAGTAGTTATGCCTAAAAATTAATAAGTTGTCATAACTTACCGTGACAGCAATACAATTACCGTTACGTAAGGATACCTTCTTATTAAAATTAAATAAATAAAATAGATAAATAACTAATAAATTTAATGGATGAATAAATAATAAAATAAATAATTTTTTTTTTTTTTATATATTATTGAAATTTCAATTTTTTTAAGAGGGAACAACCTACGAATAAGTACAGAAAAAAAAATAATAACAAAGCAATTGTTATTAAATATACATAATTTGTTTATGCTTTCTTCTATTTTACTGATGAATAAATAATTATAATTCAATTTCACAATTTTCAATTTCACAATTTCGAAATTGAAATTACAAAATTGAAATTTCAAATTTAAAGATTATTTTTTTTTTTTAAATCACATTGTTTTCATAATATTCGTAATAAGCATAATGGTAATATTGATTATTTTATTTTTCAAAAAAAAAAATACTTTAATCCAAAGTCAACTTTATTTTTTTATGAAATATAAATTTCGTTTTAAATTTCGAAATTTCAAAAACTTCAAAAAACAATAAAATAATTATTATTTCAATATAATATTTGTTTTATTTAAAACCAAAACTGTATATACAAAACAACGCTATTGTTTTAATTCGTGTAAATAAACAGTCACTTTTTTTTTTTATTTCTTTCAGAGGCAAGCAAGTCAAAATGAACGGAAAGGGTGTTTTAAAGTAAGCACATAATTTTCTTCATCACAATTCTTCCTAAAAAAAAAATAAAATAAAAATAAAAAAAAAAGAAAGAAATAATAATAAAGAATAAGTGGTCATTATCAAACTATCATATAGAGTGTATCAACATTAATGATGGAATGATAAACTATCCTACACCATATACTATTTAAAATATAAAATTATTTTTTTTTATAATATATTCAAAAAGAAACTGTTACCAAATAAAAAAAAGTACCATTGCTAACTTTAAATATTTTTATTTTTTTATCTTTCCTTTATGTAAAAAAAAGGGTTATTTCTGGTTTATTCCTTGGTGTCCAGTTGATTTCTTTTGCTAGAGGAGCTGGTAAATATAAAATAAATAGTATTAAAAACATTGAATGAAAAAAAAAACTTAATAATAGCAATTTATATATATATAATAATTAATATGTCTTTCCATGAATAATACGTAATATGTCTTTCCATTAATGATATTATAATTCGTGAAAATAATATTAGCTCTTACTTCATGTGCCAATGTTGCTAATATGGATGAAGAATGTGATGGTGCAACATCTACTTCAAAATATTGTATTCATTCCGATGGAAAGATTTATGAAATTGAAACCAACGAAGGCTGTGCCATTAAAGGTACACAAATTCAAGGAGCAGGTATTAAAGTATTTGACGATGATGGCAGTAATGCTGGTGGTTTTCTTAAGACCACTACTGGAATTGGTACTCAAGTCAATTATTCTGTTTATAGATGTACCGGTACTGGAGCTGCAACAACGTGTGAACAAACCTATGGTTATGTCCAATTGGATGAGAATGTCTGTACTATTGGAAAGGAAGGATCGCCTGCCTGTGTAGCTGCTACAAGTATTGTTGCTGCATGTGACGGGGCTGATATTGGTAGTTTATGTTCCGATAGTGGTATAAAAGTTAAACTTACCGCTACACCTGATCTCACCAAAAAAATTGACGACGACGGTGCGGTTGTCAATTACATGATGAAGAATGTTGCCTCCAACGTATTTACGAATGCCGTATCGGCTGGAGAGGACAATGTTAATCCAGTTAAAAAAAATATTATTATTGAAGCTAGGGAAAATGCCATTGTACTTTTATCCAACAGTAAGTTGCTATTAAAATAATGATTATATAGTCATATGTATATGTATAATAAGGATAAATGATATGTAACCCTAATGTTACCATCTTCATGATCAACTTCAAATTACATATAGGTTATGATTATTGTGAAGGAGATGATGGTGTTGTCGTTCCAACCTTTAAGGATTTCTGTGCCAATGCAAACGATGACCAATGTCAAAAAATTCTAGAATGTACCAATGGTCTCTGTAAAAGAAATGAGGTCACTTGTACCATCATTGCTTTAGGTGGCAGTGCTAGTCCAGGATGTAATTATATTTGATTTTTTTTTTTTTTACTTAAAAATTTATTATTACTTAATAATGATGAAACTAGTCAAGGTGTAAATAGCATTGCACGTATTTTTTTTTGGGGGGGAGGACACTTAATGTTATTTAACACCTTCATTGTTTTTAATAAATCGTATTGATTTGTTTTTTTGCTACGGTAAACTTAATATGGAATGCTTTATACTAATTCAATATCATTTTAATATTTTTTATTGTTGTAAAAAAAAAGGTAATGGATTTTACATTGGAACAAGTGCTTCTGGTGGTGCTTTAGTTACTAATACCGCTACGGCTGGTACTCTTTTCGATTGTACGGATGGCACTTGTGTTGTTTACACCTCCTTTAAAGTCGGTTACTACAAATACGCCGATAATGCCGAACAATATAT
Organism: Piromyces sp. E2; assembly: GCA_002157105.1. Classification (NCBI taxonomy): domain Eukaryota; kingdom Fungi; phylum Neocallimastigomycota; class Neocallimastigomycetes; order Neocallimastigales; family Neocallimastigaceae; genus Piromyces; species Piromyces sp. E2. The sequence continues at coordinate 117,432 of KZ150755.1, read as the reverse complement.
TAAATGTTCGGCTGTTAATAGTTGTAAGCCTGTTGATATTGTATCCGGTAAAAGTGACTGTTCTGCCGGTGTCAGTGTTGGTGATGTCATTAATGATGGTGACGATAACATCTTATGTCTTGATGCCACCGAAAAGGGAGGAGTCATTTTAGCTGAAGGTAACACCTATGATGGAAATTACTTAATGAATGGTATTGCCGAAGGCATTATGAATACCAAACCCGCTGAATTTGTTATTGTTACCGTTTCCGGGGAAACCGTTAAACTTGCTGATAAAGGTATTGACTACCATTAAAAAAAATTGTATATTTATTATATTATTTTTTTTTTTAGGAATGAATTTTTTTTTAATATTAATCGATAAAATATATTTATTCCTGTTCTAAATTTTTTTTTCTACTTTTATGTATAGTTGCCAATTCCATTCCAAGATACAAGTACACCAGTGATGTTTACAAGGTTTATGAAAGAGATACCACCACCAAAACAGCTGATGTTTGTACCGCTCCAAACGTTATTGTGGAATACAAGCACAAGGAAAATGATGAAGGTCACAACTACTACGAAGTCCACGTCACTCACACCAATGAATAAACTTGAAAAACGACCATTAGGCCTTGCTTTAAAAAATGGGAATAAGAAACAAAATAAAATAATTATTTTTCTTTTATAATGAAAATAAAGGATTTCTTTTTTTTACTTTTCATTATTAAAAAAAATAGTTGTTTTATTTGATTTTTTTTTCCCCAATTTGTATATATGTCTTTTTTTTTTGACACTTGTTACTTTACGTTAATTTTTACTTTGTATTGTAATTGTTGTATAACAATAAAAAATGAAATAAAAAAAAAAGTTGTGTATAATAAATATAATAATTATCCCGTTAAACGGATAGGATAATAACATGGTATTGTTGGGTTTTACAAAGTTTTTTTTAATAATGGTTTATTATAATGCCAAAATTTATAGTAATAGATAGTATTTATTAATAATTATAATGAATGATAAATAATATATGATGGATGATAGTAATAAAAATAATATTAATTAATAATAATAGATTATAATAATAGATAATTGATCATATTTATAAGAAATATAATAGAAAATAATAATAATAATAACATTAATAATAATAATGAATAATAAATGGTATTTTTATAATAATAATAATAATAATAATAATAATAATAATAATGAATAATAAATGGT
>KZ150753.1:303078-323535 GCA_002157105.1 Piromyces sp. E2 | reverse complement strand
AAATAACTGAAAAAAATTTTTTTTTTTTATAAAAATTAACACTCTGAAAATTATAAAAAAATTAATAAAAAAATTTATTAATGTATTTTTTTTAACTATTTATATTATCATTTTCATTTAATTGTTCTTTTTAAATATAATAAAAAAATATTAAATTTTCAAATATTCTAAAAAAGATATTATTATTTATAAATGTTAATAAAATAATAAAAATTTAACAAATAAAATGGATCCATCATCTTCTGGAAATACGAAAAATAATATATCTGAAAATTATGAACTTAAAAAAAAGACCTCAGAAGATGATTTTGTTTATGTTAGTTATGATGATGCATTAAATTCATGGTTAGAAAGATACGGTTCTTATAGTAACAACAGTATTAATAATAAAATTAATAATTCTCCAAATATCTATGATTTTAGAAATGATATAAATTTAGATAATTATTTTAACAACAATACTGAAAAAAATAAAGGAAAAGATAAAGAATTTGATGAAATAATTAATTCAACAACTTTTTCTCCATCATCAATTCCAGATAGTGATATTCATACTAATTTTGATATTTTTACTTCTTCACCAAAGACTGTAGAACTATATGTATTTAATAAAGATTTATCTTTTACAAATTCGAATGTAAATCCTGATGAGAAAAATGATAATAAATTAAAACACCAAAATATTATAAATAATAAAATTATTTATAATAATAGAATAGAAAATTATAATAGTACTAATAACATTAATAGTATAATTGAAACTTATAATTTTGATAGCATAAATTATGTTAATCAGAATAAAGGAATTGAAAAAAATAATGATGATAATATAGATAATAAAGAAATTGAAATAAATAATGATAATAATATAGATAATAAAGAAATTGAAAAAAATAATGATGATATTACAGAAAATGAAAGAATTGAAAAATATAATAATAATAATAATAATAATAATAATAGTAGTAGTAGTAGTAGTAGTAGTAGTAGTAGTAGTAATAGTAGTAGTAGTAGTAGTAGTAGTAGTAGTAATAGTAGTAGTAGTAGTAATAATAATAATAACAATAATAATAATAATAATAATAATAATAATAATAATAATTATAATTATAATAATAGCATATATAAATTAAATCAAGCTCATGGTAGTGACTCTGAATATTCAAAAAATAAAATTTCTAACATATTAACTGAAATTGAAAAAATAATAGATTGTAAGGATTACTGTGAAATTAATTCTTTAAAGGATATAAAATCATGTAATAACGACGAAAATAAACCTAATTATTATTCACAGTCTAATGCTGAAATTAAAGAACATCTTTCCAAATATACCGATGAAGAAAATAAAAAATCATGTATAGTTATGAAAAATAATAAAAATTCAATTATCATAGAGTTAATCAATAAATTGGAAGTGGACGATATGGGTAAAATTAAAAACAAAAATTTCGCTAAAGAAGTTATTTTCAATATGACTGAACTTTCAAAATTATCTATAACAGACTCCTATTTACCTAAAACAGAATGGTATGGTTTGAATATTAATGATAGTGACATTATTGTTAATGAAGATGAAAAATATTATGAAATGGTATTAATTCGTATTTCTAACCTCACTCAACCGTTCAAATATTTTGAAGAACTAATACAGAAAGAGTATAAACTCAATAACGAAGAATTGTTAAAATATGGATATTCTCCTAAATTTAAAGGTTATTCTATTTATACAAACAAAGCTGTATCAGTATTCTTTTCTCATTTTCATAAGACTCTAACAGAATATTCTAAATGCAATAATTTAAATGATATTGTATTAGAACTTGTTAATGATCTCAGTATGATACATGATAATAATGGAATTTTTATTACACCTACATTGTCACCAAATAATATTTTATGGCCATTAAATAATAATCTTTTTAATACCACATTTACTGAGATATTTTTATCTGTTGATTCAATTGATTCAGTAACTAATATTAAAAAAATCCCTACATCAAAATGGTTTGTTCCTGAGTTTAGACAATTGAACAAGGACAAAGAATGTACCTTATCCTATTATTCATCTATTCATTCATTCGGTTATGTTTTATATTATTTATTGAATGATTCAATATATAATAGAGAACATGCCGAAATACTCCCTAAATCTGAAGATGAATGGGAAATATTTTTCAGTAATACTAATACTTCAAATAATATAAATAACAAAGAAATGTATAATTTTTACAAAGATATTATAAAAAAATGTATTAATGCCAGTGAAATAAATCCAATAACTTTTAATTCACTGATTGATGAATTGAATAATGCCATAGATCAAGGTATATTTGAAAAGCCTCTTATATTTAATAATGAATCTAAAAATTCTAATAACATTAAAATTCGTTCCCAAGAAGAACAAAATATAAAATCAAATCTTACTGAAGTTTCTACACAGTCTTTAATAAATGAACAACATACAAATTTTTCTATTACTCCAACAGCAACATCGAAAGATAAAATTAATAATATTATGAAAGAACAACTTCCAAATATTTCAATTACATCAACAACAACATCAAAAGATAAAATTAATACTAAACAACTTCCAAATATCTCCATAACTCCAACAACAACATCATTTGCGTCAGAGTCATTAAGTATTAATAATGAATATAATTTATTAGAAAAAAATAATAATGCCAAATCAACACTTGAAACACTAGATTATATCTTTGACGATGAACCAGAAAATCTAAATACTTCCAATAAATGTGATAATAATATTAATTCTACTTCTGATAAATGCAATGTTAATATTAATCCGTCAAACAATGAATCAGAAGAACATTCTACAAAAATCTCTGAAAAAATAAGAAATAACGAACTAAATGAAAATAAAATTACTAAATTTATTGTTCCAAATGATAAATTTTTAGATGGCTTTACTTTTGAAGGTATAAATGAAAAAATCAAAACTGTTATTTATTTCATGCATATAGATGTTAAATTAAATAATCCAATAGATTTTGATATAGAAATATATGATCTGTATAGACCATCTAGTACTGGATATAAATTAATGAAATATGAATTTAATAATAACGATGGTACAAATTATTTTTCAGTAGTTCCTTTCTATATTTTTGAAAATATGAAATCTATAGTTTTTGGTGTAAGAGAACATCTTAATTATAATAAAAAAATAACTTTATCAAAACCAAAACAATCTAGAATTAATGATGATGATGGATATAGAATCAGTATTACAAATACAAAACCTGACAAAAACATTAAAGTATATAAACCAATATATAAAAATGAATTAAAATATTTAAGTCAGATATCTTTAATTAATCCTAAAAACTATGAATATTCATATCAATATTTATCAGAATTAACAGATTCATTATCAAATAATAATTTAGTTGATATTGTATTAAAAACTGGATTTAATGATTTTACAGATATTATTATAAGTATAATAGCATCTAATAAATACTCATTGGGTGATATCTCTAAATATATAGAGGTAAATTATAAAATAAAATCAAAAGAATATGAAAATGCCCCAAAATTTATACATAAATTAATTCAAAAAACGGAAAATAACGAAAGTCCAAAAAAAGAGAATGATAGAGAACAACAAATTAATATAGGGCAAGAAAGAAATACATTATTATGTGACTCAGAATTTTTAAATTCAAATGAAGATAATAATAATAATAATAATGATGGTGATGAAGATTTAATTTCTGATACAATTAAAAAAATGGACATGGAAAATTATAAATCACTTGAATATATAAATGAAAATTACTGTAAAGATAAAATAGAGGAATATAATAATTCATTAGAAGGACAAAAAAGAAAATTAAATGTTATTCAAACATCAGAAACAATAAAGAAAATTAGACTCATTTCCGTTGGGATATTATCAAATATTGCCATAATAATACAAGGTTTCACTTCAGCTGGTAAGAGTTTTGTTTCGACTGTTTGTTCCGTTATACATAGAGGACAATATCCTATTTCGACCGCCCTTTCGGAAAATACAACAGTAGAAGATTTACTTGGAAGATTTGTTTTACAAAGAAAAGATTCATCAATGATGTCTTTTGTTCCAGGAATATTACTAACAGCCTATACAGAAGGGCGAATTCTTATTCTAGATGAATGTGATTTGGCTAAGCCTGAAGTACTTTCATGTATATTAAGATCGATATCAAAAGATGAAATTATTGTAAATAATACTGTTTATAAAAAAATGAGAGGTTATAATGTTATTTTAACTATGAATGGAGAAGCGGAAGGATTTTCTAAAAGTCAGAGAAATGAACTTACCTCAAATATTTTATCTAAATTTGTAATTGTTAAATTTGGTGAAATAAGTAAAGATGAATGTAAAAATATTTTCGAAAAACTTATATCTGATACAGATAATTACAAAAAATATATTTCTAATTTTGTAAATTTACATGATAGAATGCTAAAGTATAAACAAAAAACGATAGATCCTATTGTTACCTTGAGAAATTTAAAAGCATGTATATATTTATCGAAAATAAATGTACCAGTAAGATTTTCAGCTGAAATTGCTTATACAGGAAGATTTCCAAGTAATGAAAGAGATACTTTTAAGGATATTTTAAGCACTTTCGGAAATGACAAAATTGAAAATAATATAAAAGAAGAAATAATAAAAAGATTTAATGAAGATAATCTATATTATGACGATTCATATATAAAATGCGCATATTTGGCATTATCAGCATGTAAAGCTGGACTTCATCCTCTGTTAATAGGTAAAAATGGATCTGGTTTAACGGAATTGGCAAAATTTATTGCATGTAATTATACTTATCATATGGAAAGTTTCTTAAGAAAAGAACAAAGAAAAAATGTAGAATTAATACAACTTGGTTCTGAATCATCAGTTGATGATTTATTAGGTTGTTTTCAACCAAATACAAATGAACATAAAGAAAAAAATAAAAATAAAGATGACGGTGTTGATTTGACTAAGCTTATTACATGGATAGATGGTCCTATTTTAAGAGCAGGAAAGAGAGGAAATCCAGTAATATTAGATAGAATAGACTGTGTTAAAGCACAAGTTATAGAATGTTTAAATCCATTATTAGAAGATAATTCTGTTTTCAATAATGTTCAATTTAAATTAATAGAAAAAGACAATAAGGAGCCCGTTAATATAGGTAAAGGTTTTGTTATAATTGGTACCATGGGAATAGAAGAAAATGCGACGATGTCCAAAGCCTTAATGAATAGATTTGTAGCTATATACTTAGATGATTTTTCATTAAATTCAGAAGCAATTGAAAAAATCACCGAAATAACAATTAAAAAACTTAATACAAAACTTGAGTATAATAATAATGTTGACAGTACTATTCTTAATAATGCTAATTCTTATTCCTATATATTTGGTAGTCAAAAATTAAGTAATAAGAGTTCTAATAATAAAATATCAAATTATGAAGAAAGAGATAATGAGGAAGAAAATAGAGAAAATGAGGAAGAAGGTATTCATATTTTAGATTCTTCTGATGAAGGTGATAATGATGATACTTTTTCCGAAAATCAAAATAATGATGATGATCAACCAGAAAGAGAATTGAATATTCCAGATTGGTATAATGTAACAATTTTTAATGATGATAAAATAAAAGATATATCAAAGTTTATTAAAGATTTGAGATTTGATAATATTAAATCACTTATAAAAACAATTACTAAACTATGTTATATTATTCAACGAACAAAAGATCTAGATATGAATTTTGAAGATTCATATACTTTATTAAATATAGATGAAAAAATATTTAATTTAAATAATATAGATACTTTAATATCGAAAATATTAAATGAAGATAAAGGTAGAAATAATAAATTTTTCTTCAACAACGAGAAAAAGGGAAATGCGAAGAAAATGATTTTATCATTAATATCTTGTGATCTTTCTGATACACCAATATTTATTCAAGGATCACCAGGTTCTGGTAAATCAGTTGCAGCAAGACATTATGGCTCATTTAGAAAATTCAGAAATAGAGATCCAATATTAACAGTTAGTTGTAATTCTGATATGTCATTTGAACAATTTGTTGGAACATTTAATTTTAAAAATACATCGTTCCAGTTTGTAGAAGGTCCATTATTAACTGCAATGAAAAATGGTGAACCTATTCTTATAGATGAATTTAATTTATGTTCTGAAGAAGTTCTTATTAATTTACTTCCATTATTAAAAGCTGAAGCAAATGATTATGTCCAACTAAAAGGTGTCCCATATCAAGTTCAAGTTAAGCCGGGTTTCCTATTTATAGCAACTGGAAATGATGATAGTGAGTCTGGAAGAAAGAAAATGCCACAATCAATATTGAATGAAATAAAAATTGTAAAAATTTCAAATCCTTCTTTGGATGAATATAAATCATTACTAAGTGAAATTATAAATAATGAATATACTGAATGCAGTAAATATATAACACCAGATAATATTTGTGATATTGTACAAATATTGGAAACTGTTGCACAACAAAATTTTTCTTTAAGGCAAATCAAAAGTCTATTAAATAGAATAATGAGATTTTGTACCGGTGAAATAACTGATAGAGAAATATCAAGTGAGGAATATAGAAAAATACCTGTAGCCTATGTAATTATCAGTTTTATAATTCCAGGTTTAAAAATAGGTCCTGAGAGAATAGAACAAATTGTTAGAAAAATAGGAGAAATTACCAAAACTAATAGTAATGAATTATTAGAATTTATAAAATCAAATATTTCTATAGTTTCCAGAGGGGTAGATAAACATTTCATTAAAAAAGGTAAAATAATATTAAGTACATCTTTTAAAAGAGGATCTTATCCACCTACCATGCTACAAGTATACTTTTGGATACGTATGTCATGTTCATTATATTCAGATACACCTTCACAAGAAACACTATTTTTAGAAGGATTAACTTCATATAAATCATATTTATTAGAACAATGGTTGGAATCATCATCTGAAAAAGATTCCTATGAGGAACATTTCGTAACAAAAAATACTGAAACACAGGATTTAATAGGTCTCTCAACTTTAGATGATAAAGAAAAATTATCACATTTAATTAATTCTCTTATAGAAAAAGCTTTAATATATTTAAGTATCAAAAGAGAAAAAGTAGATACTAATATTGGAAGAGATAGTAAACTTAAATTGATTATGGATGAATTAAATATAGATAAAGAAGGAAAAATTCATGGAAAAAATAATAATAAATGTTTAGAATATGTTTATAGATGTATAAAAGAATTAATCATTTTGGAAAAAAATTATGATAAATCTAAAGGAATAAAAACAATGACTTCATTCAATTTAGGTATTGTATCCTCTGCTTGTATATTTGGACAAAAATTAATAATAAAAGGAATAGATCAGATATCACCATCTGTAATAGAAAGAATAAACTCTATATTAGAATATCCTAGAAGCCTTGTTCTAACTGAAGATACTCAAGGTATATTTAATAATCAAAAAATATTTAAGGAATTATATAAAGGTAATAAAAGAAGTATTCCAATTTCAAATAATTTTACAATATACTTTACATCAAGAGAAGTATTTAATGGAAGACTGTCAGAAGCTTTTAAATCAAGATGTACTATTATAAACTGTCCTAGTTATGATAATAAATTATATTTAAGCATAAAATTAAATACATTTGAAAATTATAGTTCTATTGCTAAATCTATTATTACTAAGGAAGGAGAACTCCAAAATAAAATAATTGAGTTATATGAAAGAATATATAAAAATTACAGAATTCCTGTTTTATCTTTTATAAGATGGTGTAACACAACAGAAAAAATAAGTGAATGTTTGCCAAAAACCAATGCACAGCATATAGTTGGAATTGCAATTCTAAGAAGTATTTTTGATTCATATGAACCAAACTCAAGGATTAAAGTAATCAAAGAATTGTTATTTGATTATTTACCAGAAGATTTATATAATTTATTAATAAATAAAACAACAAATATTGTCTGTGATTCCCCCTTAATTATTGAAAATGTAAGCAAAGATATTATATTTGTAAAATCAATCTACAGTAAAATTCAATTACAAATTTCAAATCCAAATATTAAAATATTAGAAGGCATTAGATGGACTAAATCAGCGGCAGATATGGCTGATGCAATTTTAACATCATTGGCAGCACATGCAATGTTAATATTTGAAGGTCCACCGGGAAGAGGAAAAACTGCTATTGCTATGGCAGTTTATGAAGCACTTGGAATGGATTATAGAAGAATTAATTTATCACCTTCTACAACAGAGGAAGATGTATTTGCAAGAACTATTCCAATAATAGATAAAGAGGATAATATAAAGACTGAAGTTCTAAAGGGACCTCTTTATCAGGTATTGAGTAATAGTTCTAAATCTATAGAGCAATGTAAAAATGGATTAATATTAGATGAAATTAATTTAGCTTCTAATGAATTATTGGATCAAATATATTCATTTTTAACTTCATTATTTTATAAGGATGTATATCATACTTCACAAGGTGACGATTTTAAAATTGGAAATATTGGAGTAATTGCAACTATGAATGATGCAAAGCTATCTAATGCAAGAACTACATTATCATCTACATTATTAAATCTTAGTCATACATTTAAATTACCAAACTATGAACCTGAAGAAATGAAAATCTTAGCTGAAAATATATTAGGATCAGAAAAATTATTCCAAAAAAAAGAAAATTTAATAAGAGCTATAACTTGTTTCTTTAATTCACAAAAATATACTAAAAATAATACTGAAACTGGCGGTGTTACTTTAAGAGAAATTCTAAAACTAAGAGAATTTACAAATAAGTGTCCTGATGTAACACTTGACACATTATTAGACTTGGTATTATGTGCAAATATGTCTGAAGAAGATGTAACCAAATTTAAAATCGAAAATAAATTTACTAATATACTTACTGATGTAACGCTCGAAATTAAGAATAACATGTTATGTTTTAAAGACTATATAAAATATAATTTAATAAAATTTAGACATGATGGATTACTAAATAAGCAATTTACATTACCAGAAAAAGATGCTTTAATGAAAATTTTAATTGGTCTTACAGCTGAAAGAACTATATTATTATCTGGAGATATTGGAACTGGAAAAACTCATATAATAGAATCATTATCTGAAATAATTGGTGTAAAATTAAATGTAATACAATTTAATACTGAAACATCATCATCAGATACAATCGGAAGACTTGAAATGAGTATAGATTCTAATGAAATAACTTATATTAAAAATGAATTAAATAAACTAATGAATTTATTAATAAAAGAAGAATGGCCTAGAATAACTTCGTTTATAAAATTTATAGACGAAGGAAGTCTTAATTCTGATGATATTAAAGATTTCTTTAAAAAATTATTTGAAAAAAATCCATTTAAACAAGAAGCTATAGAACAATTAAAAATATGTTACAGTAAATTAAAAGAATTCTCTACATTGTCATGTACTAGTTTCGAATTCAAAAAATCATTATTAATTAATGCGATGGAAAATGGAGAATGGGTTTTAATAGATGATGTTAATTATGCTCCACAAGAAATTGAAAGATTGATGTCATTATTAGAAGAAAACTCATCACTCACAATATATGAACAAAATCCACCTGTAATGTACTCAAAATACTATATAGAAGATACTGAATTTATAAAACATAAATTAATACATGAAAATTTCAGACTTTTTGTTGTTACATCAAATGAAAGTGTATTGTCAGCAGCTATAAAATCAAGATGTTTATGTGTAAAATTAAAACCATTTACTGAAGCTCAACAATATGCAGAATTATTGTCAAGTTGCTTAACTAATTCATATATTCCTGATAATTGTATCATTACTACAGCAACCCATGTTGGAAATGCATTCTATGAAATTAAAATAAATGAAAAGGAAAATGATTATATACTTAAAAATTATCTGTTAACACCTGTTAATTTAGTAAATCTTTCAAAAGTTTTAATTAATTCTTCAGGTATTAATGGAGAAAAACTTTCCGAAGGAATATATTTCAGTATATTTTCAATGTTTGATGATAAAAATAATGAAAATGAACAATTTAATAGATTTAAAAAAGCATTATCTAGTAATATAAATTTCAATATTACTACTATTAATAGGATAATGAAAGATAAAAAATATATTTTAGGTATGATTGAAAAAAAAATATTAGAATATGCTAAAAAAATATTAAAAAGTGGAAATAAAAATGAAACAATTAATAAATCGTTAAATAAAGTATTCAAAGATCTATATAAAATTAATAGAATGGCAAATATAATAAATATTGATGAAAAAAATGAAAATGAAATTCTTAAATATATTATAGATTCTAAAAAAGCATTAATGAAAAACTTAGAATCATTTACACTTGGGGATATTGAAGAATATCAAGAATATATTAAAGAAGTTTTTTACATATTAAAAGAATTAATTCCTAAAAAAGATCAAATTTATGGTTATTTATATTATCTAAAATATTTTAATTTGTTATTGGAAGAATTAACATCTATTAAAAATAAAAAATTAAAGGATTACGTCTAAATACTATTGAAAATTCTAGGGAGTACTTTTTACAATTTGGAGATTTAGATGATGAAGCTGAAAATAACGCTAAGATAGTATACTGGTTCAGAAATGCAATAAAAGGATTTGATTATCTTATTCCTGAAAAGGTTTCAACAATAGATTTAAAATTATCAATTATTTCTATATACTATAACAATTACCTTGAAGAATATAATCAACTAAAATCAATAGATAAAGAGAATATTTCAAAAGATATATATATACATTTAAAAATGTTAGAAAATATTAAATTTAGAAAATTACTAAAAAAATTTCAATTTTCTAAATTAGACAAAAAAATTCACAAAATATTTAGAATATTAGTTCATTATGAGAAACCAATATCTGTAGATATTGATGAATCTGCAAATGAAGAATTAACAATTGAATTAGGTAAAAATATTATTATTAAGTATAACAATAAAAAATATTTGCTCAATAGTTCTAATGATAATGATGATGATGATGATGATGATGGTGATGATGATGATGATATACAAAAACTTCAAGATATATTAAATTTAAATAATATAAAAAATATATATAATAAAAATATTAAAAATGAAACATACGCTAATAAATATATTGATTATATAATCCCAATAAATGAAAACAGTGTTATGCTAGGAGGAAATATATACTGGTTCTATAAACTTTTTGGACAAAAATACCTTACAAATAATATTATAAACAATGGAATGCTTTGTGAATTTAATGATGCAGTTGAATATATATTAAAAATTAAAATATTTAATTCAAAAAATAATGAAGGTGTTTGGAATAGTGAATTAGAAGATATATTAAATAAAGGATATCAATTAATTTATTCCTTAGAATATTTAAAAAACAGTCTTTGGGATAGCATAGAAAATAATATTAAGAGAGAGAAAATTATTGAATTTATTAAAAATATAATGAATATCAAAAAGAAATCACAACTATTTATATCATGTAATACAACAGATATTGTTATAAAAAATATAATAAATATAATAAATACAATTAAAGATTACTTTTATAAGTATGAAATTAGTATTTGGAAAAATATGGACTTTTTTATAAACACTTGTACATCTTATTTAGATGATGAAAAATTGAAAAAGGAATTTGAAGCCAAAAAAATAGAATATGTCAAACAATTAAATAATATCAAAAATAAAATAGATGATATATGTAATGAAAAAAATAAATATAAATTTAAACTTATATATGGTTATATTAAAGAACTAAAAGAGAAATTAAATGAAAAAGAAATAAATGAAATCAAAAATGAAATAATCGAAATAGAGAAAAGAGTAAATATGTTTAGTATAGCCAATAAAAATAATGCTGTGACTTCAAAAAAATCACAAATATTAAGCTCAACTAATATTTGTTATAACTATATAAATGATTACTCTAAAATATTAATGAAGTACTCTAAATTATGTGATGTTGTTAATAACATGAAAACAATTAATAAACAGCAGCTGTTTATAAATAATATGTTCATATTTTGTGATGTATCAACTTTAGAAGATTTTTGTGAAACATATAAAGATTCTTTAATTAAAGAATGTCTAAATGATGAACCTGTATCAAATAATTTAATTTCAGAATTAAAACATTTAACAAATTCATTATTAATTTCAGATATAATTAATATTTATAATGAACAACATATAAAATATGAAATTTATTTTGAATTTATAAAAAATTTGCTTAAAAATAATAAAAACTGTATAAAAAGTATTGGAAATTATTTTGGTGACGAAGACTATATACATTTACCAAAATTTGATATTATTGATTTAAGATATTGTATTCGAAATGATAGTTTAATAACGGTGTATATTAATAAGAATAAACAAATTCGTGAACCTAATGATAATGAAAAATTTGATGATTACTTAAAATATTTAATTTCTTGCTGTGACAATGAAATAAATTGTTCTGGAACTATAGATGAAATAATTAAATATATTAATAATAATTGTAAATCAATTAAACTTAAAGAATCAATAAATAATTTATATTATGCATCAAAAATAATAAATTATTTAATATAAAATATCAATATGACTTTGACTGGCTTATAAAAGATATTGATAAAATGAGAAATGAATATTGGAGAGAACCAGGTAAAATATTTATTAAAAATAAATTTAATTCATTACTTCAATTCAACAATGAAAAATATATTTTTAATGAAGAAAAAATTATAGCAAAGGCTCTATATGCAACTTATGAAGCTAATAATTTTAACGATATTAACTGTAAGAATGTATATTTAAATAATCTACTTACTGAAATATTAAATGACTTATATAGAAATATAAATATTTCTTATAAGTTTGGTTATAGATTAAATTCATTTTATGATAAAGATATTTATAAAGATAATGTTGCTGAAACCATGGTTACATTAATATACTCAATATTTAATATTTTTGAATCATCATTAAAGAATAAATTAGATTTAAATATAATTCAGATTAAAAATGTAATTAAAAATATAATATATAAATTTATTGTCAATTGTATTGAAAATGAATATCCAGATTTCGATAACAATGAATTAGTAAATATTATAAAAATATTAATAACCATTATGTGGAATAAATATAATAAAGAATATAAAAAAGAAAAAAATGATCTTGAAATTATTATTAAAGATAATATAGATGATTTTGTAAAGAATGTTTCAGTAATAGAAGAAAGTTTATGTAAAATATTAAGAAAAAAGCATGAAGAATACATATTAAAATTAGATGAATATAATATGAAATTAGAAGAACGAGAAAATAAAATAAAAGAAATTGAAAAGAATTATAAAGAAAAAAATCTGTATGAGCCATATGAAGAATATGAAAAATCATATTATTTTAATATAAAAAAACCATTTAATCATAAATATGATGAAGAATTACAATCATTTGAAAAAATATGTTCAACATTGAAAGAAATAAATCAAGTATCCATTTCTGACTGGAATCTTATAAAACCTAATATATATCATAATGATATAGAAAAACAATATATAGAAAGATATATGGATGACAAGTATAAATATAAATATGTAAATTCCAAAAATGAATTATATAATAATATAGATAAATATTTTAACTTAAAAAGTAACAATTTTAATATATCAAATAAAATAAAAAAAATTGAAAATATACAAATTGATACAGAATATGATATTGAAGAAAATGCTCAAACATTAATAAGATGGATTGAAATACTATATCAATCAATATTAGATTGTGAAAAAAAGAATATAAATATGAAAATTACTAAATATATTGAAATGAATCACACTACAGCAAATATTAGTAAAACATCAACAATATATACAGCAAACACAAATTGGATATTTGACAAAGAAAATAAACCAAACTTTTTATTGGATAATATTAATGTAAATTTAGGTATTTATATTTTAAAACATATTCGTACAAATAATGTAGGATCTATATCTTTTGATAATAATTGTTCATATACAATAACTTATGAATTAGAACAAGATAATACAAATCCCATTATTGCATATTCAACGGGAAATATATTAAGACAAAATGAACCAATGAATATAAAATTTAGATTAAATAAAAATTTAAAAGACAATGAAACAATAAAATGTGATTTCTTTATTAAGTTAATGAATAATAATAATGAAGAATGTGATAAATGTAAAATGACAATATATTTAAATGTAATTCCTTTATGTTTAAAATTTAAATTAAATGAAAGATATAATATAGATGATAACAACTATATTAGTATCAACCATTATATCAATTCATTAGAAATAGAACATCAATATCCAGGAAATTATTCATCAAAAAATGTTGGTATTATAATAAAATCATATGAAAATAACAATTATAATAAATTAAATATTGAACAACAAACTGGAAAAATAATTTCAAATATAGAGATATTGCCAAGCAAATCAGTATGTTCAAATAATATTAATATTAATTTAAATAAATTGAATCTTTTACAATTAAATCTTAATTTCATAACGCCAACGGATTTTGGACTTATTATATGTGATGAAAATGGAGCAAATATTCATTCGATTGATATAGAAAAAGATACATTATATCCTTTCTATTTATTTAATATGAGTAATTCTCCAATTAATATCAATTACAAATACAATAATAAAAATATTGAATTATCAGAAAATATTAACTGTATCAATCCTGGAGAAAAAATGAAATTAAAGATCAAAATTATTAAAAATATTAATTCAAATGTATTATGGATTAATAATAAGAAAATTGATATCAATACAATTGAATTACCTAAATTAGTTATCAAATCATATTACTATTTTCATAAAAATATTAAATGTATTTGTTCAAATGATAATATAAGAAATAAATTAAAATGTATTATAATTAATGAAAATTTAAAGGTATATATATTAAAAAAAGTAGAATCTTCAATTGGATATTATGATAAAGTTAGTTCATGCTACTTATTATATAATAATACAATTATCGATAAAATAATAAATGAATATAAATATACAAAATGCAATGATTACGATAATGTATATGGCTTTAGTAATGATGTTTTTAGTACTTATATAAAATATAAAGACGCTGATATAGCATTAAAACTAAATTGTTATTATTGTAGACATATATTTAAAAAGAAAAAAATAGAAAATTTTTTAGATATATTAAATGATAGGGAATTTAAAAATAATCTTCAATCCGATAAATTAACTAATATAGAAGATTCAATAAATAAATTGATAAATTCCAAATTTGAACTAAATGAAACTATTAATGAAAATATTAATAATCTCGAATTTACAGACCAAAAAACATCAATTGACAATATTATAAGATATTTTATAAAATTATCATATAACCCTAACTATACAACAAACCGATTTATAATATATTTAAAAAAAATATTAAAAGAAATGTTTAATAGAGAAATATTGATTCCTTATTTCATTATAAATAATGATTTAAATGAAGATATTAAGCGATTCCTAGAAAAATTAAGTTATATTATTAGTTTTGTTGAAATTGTTGTAAATCCTGGAATATTAAATGATGATACTATTGATTTTATTAAAAGTAATTCTAATAATGAAAAAATTTCCATAAATGATAAAAATTTAGTTGAGAGTTTTAAAAAATGTTTTGGAAATGGACTTGAAAAAGATAATGAAAATGCAGAATTAATATATTATAATAATAAAATATATAAACATACAACAGGCGATGATTTTGAAAAATATAATGAACAAATAGAGAATTCAAAATGTGATAATGAAAACTATAATAAAGAAAAAATAAATGATTTTATTCAAACATACAATGAAGAAATTCAAAATAATATAGATAAAATAATTAATAATAAAATTAATATATCAAATTTATTCAATACATTAGATGAATGTATTAGTATAGTTACTAAAATTCCATTAATATTATCTACAATTACAGATAATAAAGAAATATTATATTATGTTTCAAATTGCCAAAAAATCTATGATTTTATTTGTAATTTAATTAAGTCCCCAATTTATAAAACAGATTTTTCAGAAAAAATAAACTCGACATTTAACGAGATCCAGAATATTTTACTAAAATATGAATTTTTTGATTTAAATAATCAAACAAACAATCTTAATACTTCAAATAAAAATATTAATGGTACAATGAAATCTGTAATTCAATGTGAATTACCTTTCGATAATTATTATGAAAATGAATTATTGAAAAATAAAAAAATACAAGAAAATACTAATCAATTTATTAAAGATAATATTAACAGAAGCACATTATTTGATAATTCACAATATTCTTCCATAAATTCGGATAACTATAAAGGCAAACTTTCTAATGATACAACACATAAAAATGGTAATCAACCAGAATTTAAACAAAATGATAAGAAAGCTCATAAATTAATATATACTACTGTATTTACTGATAAAGAAAGAGAAGCAATTTCAATTCCATTTTTAAATGATAATATTATAGAACAACCAAATGATAACAATAATAATTACGATGATGATATCAATGTTAATGATATTTTAGATTATGAAAATACAAATAAAGAAATGAAAATAACTATGGACATATTAGAAGCAAATTTAGATAAAACAACATCAACAGAATTTTTAAAAATGGTTATGGAAAAAACTGCATATAAGAATCAAACTTTATCGGAAATTAAAACTTCGAAATTAAAAAAGAAGGGTTTAGATGTAAATGAAACATTTAAATATTACGAAGAATGTTCTCAAGCGTCATCATTTATTCAATCAACCATATCTAATCTTATAAAATCTAATCTTGAATTTATTGATAATAATAAAATATTACCAAATAGTATTTTAGATAGTTATGTTGATATTGCAGTTGATATTACACATATGTCAGAATTTCAAAGAGTCACTGCTCTTATAATTGCAACAGGTTTATCCCTTCCTTTAAATTACTATGGAGTAAATATAAGAATTTCAGTTTTTGGAGAAAGAAATGGTGTTTGGCTTTTATCAGAAGATTTTTCTACAGATATTGAAATACAATTAGCTAGATTAAGAGACGCACTTGTAAGTAAAAAAAGATATATGTCTTTCCCAGGGGATGCATTATTATCATTAAATGCAAATTGGAAAGGTCTGGAGAAACAAACAAATTATACATCGGTATTAATATCATCATTAATTTCACCCCAAGTTGTAAATAAACAAAATGATTGGAATAAAATACCTAATAATATAATTGTATTTGGATTAAAATCTGAATTTGATGAAGCTTTTAAGACCAAATATAAGGTATATGAAGAACTATTAAAAATTCCAACCACGAATATGAATCAGGTTACGCAAGAATTTTTAGAGCCAATAAACGTAATAGGTCAATATGAATCTGAAAGAAAATTACTTGAAAAATTATGTAAATCATTAGTAATATCATGTATATATAAATCTGATGATAAAGACAACTTTAAGGAACAAAAAATTGTTATTAATAATAATAATAGTAACCCAGTAAATGAAATGACATTATTAAAAAATATCTCTAAATTTATTAATAATAATATGGAAGATAAAATATTCTTTGGTCAAGATATCCCACATATAATGACAGATATTTCTAAAATTAATGAAGAATTTAATCCACCAAAAATATTACTCCCATCAACTAATGAATTATTACAGAATATTCAAGTTAATGATAATGGTTCAATCGGTAACCTCAAAAATACTGTAGAATCGATTTTAAAAACTCAATATGGATTATCATTTGCACCAAATACATCTGCTGGTAAAGTGCCCTCATCGTCAGGTGGTACAATTTCTATACCAGCTATTAAAAAATGGATTGTTTCTGGATTCACCTACAAAGAAATATTTTTGAAAAAAGCTGGTAAAACAAAGAGAAAGTATTCAATAACTATTGCCATTGATTTATCATCATCAATACATTTGTTATGTAATTATTCACATGTTATTGCAACCATATTATTATTATTAATAGCACCATCTACATTACAAGATAATGAAGAAATCAAAATAGATGTTGTTATAAGTACAATAAATGGACCAAAAATTATGTTTATGTCTTCAAAAGCGAATACTTTCGAATCAATTTCCTGTATAAATTCTATTATTAATGTTATTGATAAAGAAACACCAAATTACTGCACACCAGGTAATACCTTAAATACAGCTTATCAATTACAACTACAAAAAGGAGGTGTTGGTATGGGCAAAAATATTTTCTTTATTACTGATGGTTATGTCACATCTAGAAAAGAAATCAAATTTGCTAATTCAATTATTAACTCATGTGAAAATGTTGGAATTGATTTAATTACTATTGGAGTAGGTTCATATCCATATGGAATCAAACAGTTATATCCAAAATGTTGCTATGCTCCATCTCTAAGAGTACTTGGAGATGCTCTTGCATTTTTATTTGGAATATCAAGAGTTCCAACAAGTAAGGAAATTATACCTCAAGTAATAATAAATAGTACTTCAGATGAAATACAAAATAAACTTACAGAAATGATTAATCAACCACCAGATAATAAAGAATTACAAAAAAGTATAGAACATAAAAAAATGAATTACATTGAAATGATGGGTAATGATGATACAATGACTCTTAATATTGATAATAAAATGGCATTATTAGATAAAAACCCTGAAATCGAACCCTACTATGATAGATTATTTAATGGATTTAATATTTTGGTTGTAATATTATATTTGGGAGGATATGAATATCAAGGAAAAATCAGAGATGAGAATATTACAGTCAAACGATTTGAATCTGGCGCTGGCCAAGCATTAAAACGAAAAGGATTTAATTATAAATTAGTGTTTAGTTATGGTGAAGCTATTAATGAACTTACGACATCAATAGGTGGTAGATGTCCATATATAGAAACTTGGATGTTCTGTAGTAGTGGAGATAGTTCCCTACCAAGTGTAGCTACAGATAAAGATTCTAATAAAATAATTCCATTTTTCAAGTGTATAACAGAATTTAATAATAATGGTGGTGGATTATTATTGTTTTGTGATAATGAACCATTCACTTTAGAAACAAATATATTACTTAAAAAATATTTGAATTTTGAAGATGAAAATGGAAATATAATTAAACCGGAATTTTCAATGAAAGGAAATTATAACGAACCTGATCTTAATAAAAAATTTATTATATCAATGAATCCTAGTAATATAAATGAAACTAAAAATGGTAAATTTAAATTTGAAATTAAACTTCCACCCCCTGGAAAATGTAAAGATAGAATGTCTCTAAGACCTGGTCTTATAAGATTCAGTGAAGGAATTACCTTATCCTATGCTGAATGTTCCGATGGGGCAAAAAGTTACTCACCATTTACACCATTTGCATTTTTAACAGATACATCAAAAGAAAGACCATTTATATTATATTACGACCCAAAAATAAAAGATACAGAGATAAATCAGGGCCCAATAGTTATACATGGAGGATTCACTTCAGCATTTTATGATTTTTCATTTGATGGTACCGGTAGACTTGTTACTTCAATTGCATGTTGGCTTGTGAGATATGAAGAGAGATTTCATAAGCAAATACAAGCAGATATGAAATCTAAAATGATTAAAGATATACCTGCTATAACCATTCCAGAATATAATGGTGAAAAGTTTACAGAATGGATTATTAAAAAAAGCAGTACTTTATATTCTATTTTGGTTTTAGATATTTCAGGCTCTATGAAAAATTATTACCAATCACTTATTAATATGGCTAATACAGTAATCAGTAATCAAATGAAGAATCATGATAATAAAGGAACTATTATATTCTTTGGTTCCAGAGCAAAAGCAATAACAAATGGAGACTTTAGACTATTAACTATTAGTGATATATCAGCTGCCAAAGTTGGTACAAGTACAAATTTTGTATTAGCATTTACAGAAGCAGTAAAGTATATTAATCTTACTAGTCATTACGATGACAAAAGATTATTATTTTTAACAGATGGTATATGTAGCGTAAATGGACTAGAACCATTATGTGATAGAATATCAAATGCTGGTTTTTCAATACATATTCTTGGATTTGGACAGAAATCCACTTTTGAAGTATTAAGACCATTTATTAGAAGAAATGGAACTTTCCAAACTTATAATAATTTCGTAGAAGTTGAATCTTCAGTGGTAAAAATATTTGCAACTTAATAAAGATTTTATTAATAATTAATACAATTAAAAATATTTAATTTTAAATAAAAATATGTAAATATATTTTTTTTTTTAAAAAAAAAAAAAA
>KZ150752.1:168407-181333 GCA_002157105.1 Piromyces sp. E2 | reverse complement strand
GGATGACCATGTCGACACTAAACTTCATTACTTGAAATTTTGAAGTTGACAATCAATGACTTAAATCAGTAAAAATAAAAAAAATTTTTAATAAAAATATTTTTATATATATACTATAAATAAATTTTTCTTATAATTATAATTATTATTACTTTTAGTAGTATAATTCAATTTAAATATTACTCATTAATTACTATTATCATTGTCATTATTTATTTATTTATTTATTTAATATTCCTTAAATATTTTTTATCATTTTATCTGTTTATTTACTTTGATACGAAATATATATAAATTAATAAAAATATTGAAATATTACAAAAATATATTAATTATAAAACATTTAAAATATAAAATTTATATAGATTTAAACTTTAATACTATGAATATAAAAATAATTATATTAATTATAGTTAGAATTATATATAAAAGAAATAATAATAAATAAAATAGTTGTTGAAAAATAAGTTAAAAGTGATATTTTTTTAAATAATAGTTATAATGATATAAAAATATGAAGAGTTAGTTTTAGTAAAACAAAAGTAATTAATGAAAATTGTTTAATAAGTTTTAATAGTTTTAGTTTTTATTTAATTGATATTTTTATTAAAATAAAATGAATGTAAAATTTAAATAAGAAATTTATATAAATAAATAAACAAATAAGTGAAAAATAAATAAAATCGTTTAAATATTTATTTGAATTAAAATTATAAAGTCATAATAATTTTAATATTATTAGAATATATTTAGAATATATTATTCGATAATTATCCTCAGTGTTCTAGTCCAAAATATTAATAAGTATACGTAAATCGTATCAACTTATTTTATTTTATTTTATTTGGAGAGTAAAATTTGAAATTTTAATTTTATGATATAAATTGAATTTTCAAATTTTGCAATTTAAATTAAAATTTGTTGAAATATTAATTAATTTTTTTTGAATTAAAATAACATTGATCAGGAATATCCATAATACTTTTATTATTATGAAATTAACATATATTTATTTATATGTTTCATTTACATGTTATAGTTATTGATAGTTGCTTTTCGTTTCATAATTTTATATCAATTTTTGTAAAATGTATTTCCATTTAATATTTTAAATTTGGATATGAATGTAGTACATTAATTATGGTTTGTTAAAATGTTGAAGTAATTGAAACAATTATTTAATTGTCATTTATTATCAACATTATCATTATTGTTATGATTTTTTTTTACCACAATAAACATTAATTATGGTTTGTTAAAATGTTGAAGTAATTGAAACAATTATTTAATTGTCATTTATTATCAACATTATCATTATTGTTATGATTTTTTTTTACCACAATAAACATTATTACTTTTATTTTATAATTAAAATATATATAAATACATTTTATTGTTATTATTTATTATTTTTATTTTTGAATAGGTGTATATAAATCATCATTGCATTCATTTTTTTTTATTTTATTATTATACTTATTGGATTATTACTATTTCAATAATTCTATTTTGCTTCATTCTTCTTTATCTTCTTCCATTGGATAAAGTCCTACGAAAGTTGATTAATATGGAATAGCTCTCATACGTCTAATTTGTTTCCCACGATCTTTCCATAATTTTTTTGATCAGATAATGGATTGTGAGATTTCTAATATATTATTCTTCTTCAGTTTCTTCCGGATGCTTCTTTTCAAGATTTATTGAAAGTTCGAATGGTTTCAGATTTTTGAGATCATATATAGTAATTCAAAGCTACTGAACATTCTTTGTCGTCATTAATGCCCATAGTGCACTTGGGAATATATCATCCCATTTTTTTCTTTCTCTCCAAGAACGCGGAGATACTTTGATATCTCCTTATTACGATTTTCTACCTGACCATTTGAGTCCGGATGGTAGGTAGTTACATAATGCATAGTACACAAAGATATCATTCAAGTCAAAGAAAGCTTTAGTATTATAGGAAATTAAATTGAGGACCATTACAGTAACCAGCTACAAAAGACATTGGTTAAAAATTCAATGATATCAGCAGATTCAATCTCTGATAATTATTCTGTTTCAACCCATTTCGTCATGTAGTCTACTAAGACAATTATATTTTACTTTGTCACATATAATGGACCGATTATATGTGACAAAGTAAAATATAATTGTATTAAGACTAATTCTAAAAAAGGGTAAACCTCAGGGAATAGTAAGATCTTCGGGGTAAGTATTTAGAGGTTGTTATTTACATGTTTGACATTTATAACAACACTTAATAAAAGTCTAATATCTCTATTCATCCCCATCCAATAATAGTCTCTTCTCAAGCGGTGGTAGGTTTTGTAAACTCCATCGTGACCAATGGCATGGGTTTTATTAATTATTTTTCATTTCTTATCACTATCCTTAATAATTCTACGGAGTTGGGCACCCTGTTTATAATAAGGAATACTATCAACCTTGATAAAGGACAAAATTAATAAACTAAAAAATAAAAAATAAATAAAATTTAATAATAAATATAAAAAAAATTAAATTATTCATAGATATTAAATTATAAAATAAAATAAAATAAAATAATTAATAAAAATAAATACATTCTTAAATAATTTTATTATGCAAAATCGAAATTCATTAACTAAATTATAAACAAATTTATAAATTAAAAATTAATTAATTATTATTCTAAACTTCAAATTTATTCTCAGTTTTAATTGAAACAAATGTAAATATGTAAATATGTAAAAATTATAACACCGAAAAATTAGTTAATTATTATTTTTAAAGGTTAAAATTAGATAGTTACTTAAAATATTAAAAATATTATATTAAAAAGAAAAGTATAAAAACATGTAAAATATCTATAATTTAAAAAGAACAACAATAAAATAATTATCAAATTAAATTTTATTTGTTTAATAAATTCTTGTGTAAAGTTAAATAATTTATTTTATTTAACTAAAAAGAATATTTATAAATTTGTGTTTTTTTTTATTTTAAAACTGTTTAAATGAGTATTATAGAAATTACTTTGTTTAAACCAAGTGTTAATTAATTTTTATCTTAAGATGTGAAATAATTTTGATTTTTCAAATTACTACAGAAGGTACATCTCTTTTTTAATAGTTATTTTAATACAGAAATATATTTATTTTATTTAATTAGTAAATATAAATCTTTGTAATTTTTATTTTTATTATTATTCTAATAAAGTTTAATAAAATTATTCCTAAAGTTTGTTAACTTTATATTATTTAAATTCTATATTTTATATTTTATTATTAATAATTAGTATATCATATATTATAATAGTTTTATTATAAAATAAAGTAGTTGTTTCAGCATCAGTAACTGCTAATTTTACTCTTACACCATCAATATGAACTTCGTCATATATAGATTTGAGACTTTGGAAATTACAATTTTTTTCCAGGACATCCCAAACATTAATACAAGCAGTACCATGTTCTGTAGCAGGATCATAAAAATCAGTAATACATGATTGGAATTAAAATAACGAAACTTGTTATTTTTGGTAGCAGCTTTAAATTGACCATAAGTTCATTTTTTCAAACTACTACCGTTTTTGTAAATTTTAAATATTTATTTTTATTATAATAAGACATTTTAAAATAAAATAATATTTATTATATTGAAATATAAAAAACATATTGTTAAAATATATTAATGAATTATTTTACAAATTATTTAAATCATTACTCGGAAAGTTAAAATAACAATAACAAATTATATTTTTATTATATTTTTTTATTATAGAAATTTAATTAAAGTTTCCATTATTATGTAATTTATAATTACAGTCTAGTTAATATAATTCCGATGATAATAAATATCATATTAATAATATTAATAATTAAGAAAGAAAATATAACTGGAGAAAGATTAAGTACAATTTATGATAGGTTTTAACAAGGACACAAATTTTTATTTGAATTACTACAATTATGGTATATAAAACATGAGTTTGTATAGAGATAGAATTAAAAATTTTGATAATAAAACTTAAATAAAATTGAAAACTTTAAATGAAAGAGAAGACGAAATAAAATAAATTATTAAAAAATACAAAACCTTATCACTATTAACTTTAGCCAAGTTAATAACGATGGTCGTTTGTAATAATTTTATTAAAATTAACTTTAAATAGAATTAACTACAATTTAATAATTTATTAAATTGAAAATTGAAAAATAAATAAAAAATATTTTTACCTTTTATAATAGGGATTTGAGTGATGTTACATTAAAATTAAGATTACTTGCATTTAGTTTATTATTTTATTCTATTAATTGTAAAAAAATAAAATGCTTAATTAAATTTATTTTTTATTATTATATATTATAATTATTTTATAATAATAATTCTTGATTTTTTAAAGAGAACTCAAGAGCCTTAGAAATAATATATTTATTACATTCTTTTTCAACTTTTACTTTTATACAAAGTATATAATTAATTGGTTTTTAAACTTGTGTAAATATTAAATATTAAATATTTACCTTTTTTAAATATTAAATATTTCTTTAATATAGACTATAAATATTTAAAATATAAGTTAAATTTATTACTGCAAAGAATTATAAAATTATTAAGATGGAAAAGGAGAAATCATCGGTTATACAAATTCAGATTTTGGTGGAAATCTTATCGATTAAAAATCTACTTCTGGCAATTCAGATAATATATAAATACAGCATAATATATATCACAAATTATTTGTAATGTATATTAAATATGGCGATTATATGTAGTTTTGTTATTAACATGATTCTAAATATTCATACTATTATTAATATCCTTGTTGAAATCATTATTATCAAAATTATTGTTTTTATTTTTATTATTATAATAATAATTATTATTTATTATACTCTATTATAATTATGTTTACACTACCATTATTATGTATATTATTATTAAATTTAAAATTTAAAGATATATTACTGAAAATAAATACAACATAAATATATATATCACATTTAAATTGAGTTACTTGAATTTGTTGAATTTATTAAAACTTGTTAGGAATATAAATCTTTGTTCCAAGTATATTTGATTATAAGCTTTACGAAGATCAAGTAGAATGTGATATTTTTAATTAGCTGCTTTGCAATTATTTTGGGATTTGAATATTTACATGAAGACAATTGTTTACTTAACGAAATTGAAGACTGTTCTAAAGATACATCACAATAATTTAAAAATATTATGTTTGACGAACTTTGCTGAATTTTTTTTAACTGACGTGAAATTCTTTGTTGGAACTGACTTTGTGAAGTTTTCATGTGGTAAACCCTATGATGAATCTTTCATAACCTCGAATAAGTAATTTTGTTTATAAGTGATTAAATAATTATTTTATTTAATTTTAATTATTATATTATTTTTGTTTACTCGACGGGCACCTTTTTTAAGTGGTTAGACTATATGAGATAAATATTATAATAATTATTAAATTAAAAATAATTAACTATTAAAATAAGCTTGAAAATTTAAAAAAAAATTTTAAAAATTGATAAGCTTAATTTTGAATATGAAAATTTTAAAAATAAATTATTTTGTGTTATATTCTTCAAATACTCAGGAAGTTTCAAATTAATATAGAATTCAAAAAAACAACAATATGAATTGATATAAATATAATAATTATAAAATAATTATAATGTAATATATATATTTTTTTATAAATAATTTCTTTTATATAATAAATATGTGTAGAATAATAAACAATATTAATTTTAAAATATAAAAATTTAATTATTTTGTATTATAATTATTTTATATTTAAAATTTAGTATTGTTAATTTAAGAGCATCACAGATATTTAGTAACATCAAATTAATGTACTATATTTTATATAATCAATAACTGATCTAGTAGAAGCAAATTGTGTAATTCCATTGTTGTGTAATACCATTGGAAAAAACACTACTAATAAACAGGGTTTAAATTTGACAGTACTTGATTAAAGGTATAACTGGATACTCGAATTAAATAAATCATGTACAGTACTATTATCTATCATCAAAATAATAATTTGACCAGTAGTACTATTAATAGATTTAGTAAATCTAACAATTTCAGAAGTAGAAATAAACTGACTCTATTCATTTAATAAAGTTGGTAAATCGAAATATAGGAAAAATAATTATACCATATACGTGATAAATTTAAATAAATGTTATAAAATAAAATTTCAAAAGTAATTATAACAAAATAAAATTAAAACTATTCGATCTAAAACTAATATAACTAAAATAAAATGAAATTAAAGATAGTTAATGAATAATATTATAATATTGTTACTATATCCATTCCTCTCTATCGACGATGGATATATATTCAGACTGTCATCAAATATTGATGGATGAAAAAAGTGTCCAAATTACTAACAACCAAGTTTAGTATCAGTTCAAGTTAACGCCATTTGGTTTATGAAAATTTTAAAAATAAATTATTTTGTGTTATATTCTTCAAATACTCAGAAAGTTTCAAATTACTAAACTTAAATGCTTTCGTTTATCAGATATAAATTGTGGTCTATTATCGACTAAAATTCAGTAATTCAATTTCTAGCAAAAATATTTAAAAATTGTACTACCTCTTTGATAATTTAATTTGATACTATATTTCAAAGTTTGTCACAATTATATAGAATAGGGGGAATAATCCAATGATATTTAAACAATAAAAGATTATATGTAAGCCTTTTAAAAACATGTATATTTTGGCGGGTTCATTAAAATCCGAATGTTGGCTCACGTTTTTGAATTCATTTATGTAATCGAATATGTGGCCATATTTTCTTTGTCTAATATTATCTAAGTCGAAGCTATCGTAGCTGATGGAAAGTTACGATAGCTTTTATTTAATGTACGTAGAATAATATCTTGAATATATATCTAAGTTTAATAAAACTATAACGATAAAAATTATTAACTTCTTTAAATGTGTATTACTTGCTATTATATACGTCTTTATAAATTTTGTATAAACTTTATTCTCAATTAATTTAAAATCAATTATTCCTTGATGTTAATATACAATGATAATTTGAATGAATTTCATCACAAAGCAAATAGATAACAATTATTATAACTTTACACATCATGCTCTGACATAGTAAGTCATTTTTAATTAATGTAAGGAGTGGGCTATTATTCCCTTAAGATTTTGGATATAGATCATAGAATATAAAAAAATTAAAAAAATAAAATATAGAATTATAAAATTTTAAATGTTATATGAAATTAATAACTAAATTTATAACTAATTAAGTGTATGTATTAAATAATACATAAAAAACTTAATTATTGTAGTTATAAAGACTAAGAAATATAATTACTAATAAAAATTAAAATATATAAGATAAAAATAAAAATAAGAATAATTTAAACAAAATAGAGAATTGAAAACTAAAATAAAATATAGAAGTATACACAAAATATAATTATAACCAAAATGAAATTTAAATTTAGGCTTAAAACAAATAGAGGAATTATAAAAGTTAAAAAGAAAGATGGATCATGTTGATTATACAAGGTTAAATGATATGACTGTGTTCTTAATTCTTATCCTTTACCCTAATCGTAAATTTATTGAAGAGTCAAATGTTTAAAAATATTCACTAAATTAAATTTAAAATCCTCTTATAATTTAGTTAGTATTTACTATTTTGAAAGAATATACTTGAAAAATGGTTTCATCAAACTTTCAAATTCACTGGCGCTGGTATTCCGGTTTTTTTATTAAAAAGAAAAGCGGTGAACTACGTCTTTGTCAATCTAAGAGAAAGCTAAACAATTCGTAATTTTTGTCCATTACCTTTAATTAAAGTCAAGATCATCTTGGCAAAAGCAACATTTTCTACAAACTTGATATAAAGTCTGTGTAAGGATCAAATGTGATTAATACAAAACTGTATTACATAAAAATATGGTCACTTTGAATATAAAATTATTAAAGAACGCATCTTCAGTATTTTAACATTTTATAAATGATGTTATTAAAGAAATTTTAAGAAATTTTGTTTTTAATTTTCACTATGACATTTTTTCAAAAAATTTTAAAACCATGTTAATTACAAGATGAATTATTTTCACTTTTTTATACTTTTCAAAGATTAATGATATACATATAAAACATGACTTATTTATTTTATAATACTAAACTAATTAACTATTTTTTTTAAATGTTTTAAAGGAGTTCCTTAAAGAAAGTTGCACAATGAAGATTCAGTAATATTTTGCAAAATGATTGTTTATTAGTATTTTTTGTAAAATCGTATTTCGCAAGATTTTAATTTCACAGCCATAATCCACAAGAGGTTATTATACACAAGGGAAGTAATTTACACAAGAGAGAGTAATTCACAGTAAGAGCTCTCTCTTACTGTGAATCCACACTAATAATTTATTTCACACTAAGAAAGTATTCCACACCAAGAAAGTATTCCAAACTAAGAAAGATCAAAGTCCTAAGATATTATTATTTCTGTAACGTGTTCTGTAATTTCGTAGTGGGTAATTGTTATTTTAAAGTGTTCGTTTAGAACAGATTACAAAAACAATAACACCAACTTAAATAAAAAAGATTATTAATAATAACATAAAAATAAGTATACTATTCATGTGATAATAAGTGATATGTGTGAATTGTGGCGTTATAAATAATTAATATTACATATTGTAATGTATTAGATTAGTTTGTTTATTTTAAATTAAAATATATGTTAAATAAATTAGTATAATATATTATAAGTTTATTTAGATAAAATATAAATAATGTATTTTTTACTTTAATTAAAAAGATGTAATTGTTATTAACGACTTTCAGTTAATAACATAATAAGATTTAATTTTAAATAAAAAGACACAAAAAATATAAACACTTTTAAAAAATCTCTATTTTAAAATTATAAATAAGATAATTTTAAAATAGAGATTTTTTAAAAGTGTTTATATTTTTGTGATTGCATTTATTAATAATTTAAGTTTTTATATATATCATATTGTTATATCTGTTAGAAAATAAGTTTAATATTATACAAATAAATTAATATAAATGATATATGATAATATAATAATTATAATAATTAATCATGTATAAATAATGTATATAACATAAATGTATGAATTAGTTTAAGTAATAGTGGCATATAATAGTATACGTGATATATGTAATAAATATATATAAAAGTTTAGTTAAATAAATAATAATTTACTTACACAAAAAATAATTAAAATTAAATACTTAATATTTTAAATAAAACGATTGGAAAGGAATTTTTGAGTACATTAGTTTTAAGTACCAAAGATATATTAGACGGAGATAACTTCAAAGTCTGGAAACAACAACTATATCTTCTTTTGAGAAGATTGGAACTTTTAGGAAAAAAGTATTCAAGAGGATACAAAGGCCAAAGAAGTAATTCTAAATAGAATTAACCACGAGTTAGACTCAAATATAGATTTTATTTCTTCTACCGCGTAAATATACTGGTATCTACTTAAGTGATGAAAGAGATAAAATAGAAGAAATCTATGGCCAACTATAAAGATATTATAATAACTTTAGAGAAATTAAAGTTGCGCAGTACATTACATTAATTTCAAAATACAACAAATTTTTAATCAAAAAATTTAAAATATTTTTATTATTAAAATTATTAATATTAAAATTATTTATGTTTAGAAAAATATCAAAATTATTTAAAATATTTTACTTAATAAATTTTTACTTAAATTATTTTATTATCATTTTTAGAATTAGATAGTCTTAGAATTAGTTTAAATAGTTAAATAAAATAAGACAAAATAATTAAATAGGAAAATATATAAACAATAGTACTTTTAATATTAGAATAATATATAGATAATAAATGAACCTTTATTTTATTTAAATCAATTCAAATTAAATCAAAAGTGTAATTAATTAGTTTTAGTTTAGTTTTACTATTTTATTATTTTATGCCATAGTTAATCGTAAAACGACTTATTATTTTCTACACCACTACATTGAATTCTTATTTACAAATAAAATTAAACTTTAATTAGAATTGAGAAAAATTTGGTTTAAATTTTAATTATTTTTAATTTCTTTTATTATAATTAATTAAATATTTTATATTTATATAATTGTTAATACATTTAAATTTCTTTTCTGGAATAATTTTAAAAATTATAATTATTAAATTAATTTTATGTAATATATATTTTGAGCTGTGTTTTAAAAAATTAAATTCAACGAATATAGTATTAATTTTTCTAATTTTTATATTTAAATATTGAAATATTCTTTAAAATTAATTTTTTTCCTCTAGAAAAAGATTAATTTTAGGTCTTATTAATTTTTAATAAAATAATAAAAATATTAAAAGATTAAAGAATTATTTTTTTCCATCAACCACTGAATATCCCGGTTTTCATAAACAAAATTTACAGTTACTTAATATTAATCTTTTTCTAGCAATTACCCTGATATCCAGTAGAGATGGAAAAGGATTTCAATACGCTACCTGGAGAAAACCACGACTCCTCAAGTTCCAGTTCGGACTCACCTTCTACCATAGATGCTAACTCTATCACGAGTAGCCTTTCTCAGATTGCCCAGGCTTAGTGGAACTTATGAAAGACATTAGTTCCTTAGTACAAATTTTAAGGAAAATGGAGAACAAGTTGAGCAACGACAATAGACCGCGTGATGTATCAACTGATGAAGAAGGTATTGTTGTCATTACATCTTATGACGTTCCTTCAAACCACTTCAGCGAAACAAATTCTTTTAAAGGAGTGGACACTGACGTAGAGAGATTTTTAGGGATGTGTGAAAAACAGTTCGATTACTTCGTAACTTTCTACTCTTCGGAAAAAAGAAGAGTAGAGTTTATTGAAGTACGTCTGGGGAAAGCGACGGAGTGGTACTATATCTTCCAAGGGAAGAGTCAAAAAGATAATCCCGACTCTAAGTCCCTACTGAATGAGTTGGAAGTTTACTACCTTACCAACCTTCCGAATTCTTTAAAATTGAAAAGGCTTAAAGAGTTATCCCACAAGTGGGATAATGCAGTCGACTTTGTTACCAAGTTCAAACTTTACACAACTCAACTCAATATCCCAGAGATCATTCAGTTAGAACTATTAGAGGAGAGAATCCACCCTTTCATCAAGGAGAAGTTGTTGAACCTTGAACCCAAAAGAAGGAATATAGACAGCTACTGTAAGATGCTAATCACTTATGACAACGAAAGGGATAAACATTGGAACCTAAATAATTATCTGAAATGGAAAAGCAGTTCATCTAACAACGAAACATTTAATAATAAGAAAATAAAAAATTGGAACGAAAATCAAAACCCGGTAAAGCTAGGAACAACAATAATAATAGAAAAAACTAATCCGGTAATGGTAATAATGATAAAATGAGTAATCATAATTATGGCATTTATAATAATAATAATAATAACAATATTAATAATCATGATAATATTAATAATAATAATAAAAATAAAAATAACTTCAGAGGAAAAAACCTGAAGTAGGATTTCTTGCATTAGCAGGAAATCCCACTACTGAACCTTCCTTCATTCACACTCCTCTGGGGAACATACCTCGTCTTTTCATTCGAATCAAAATGTGTATAATGCTACCTAGTACGGGAGATTTTAAGGAAATCCTCGCAATACTCAACACCGGTTCTGGAATTGATATGATTAACGACGAGTTAGTCGAAGAGTTAGTACTTCCTTTGCTTCCTAATCATACGAAGGTAATAATCCCAATAAAGAGGAAGTGAGTAACGTATCAACCCAAAAAGTTTACGTTAAACTGAAATTACCTAATGATAAAGGCAAGCTTGTTGAAAAAACCCAAACCTTCGCTTCTCTCTTTCAAAAAATATCCCATACTGCTGCCTGTTAGGTATTAACTCCTTATTTAAATTAAAAATCGGGTCTAAAATCACCACCGCAGAATATGAACCTTATTTCGATGAAAAGAATGTACTTCCCTTAGATTGGTCACTATCGTTAGAGGACTTCGAAACAAAAAGGGTCTCTTTCGTCATGATTAATCTAACTTCTCATTCTCCTCTCGATAGGCTTCCGGAAGAATATTGGGAATTTGTTTCGGTATTCATAGAAACAGATGGTTATAATTGTTATAACATTTAAATTTCTTTTTTGGAATAATTTTAAAAATTATAATAATTAAATTAATATTATGTAATATAATTTTTGAGTTGTGTTTTAAAAAATTAAATTCAACAAATATAATATTAATTTTTCTAATTTTTATATTTAAATATTGAAATGTTTTTAAAATTAATTTTTTTTTCCTTTAGAAAAAGATTAATTTTAGGTCTTATTAATTTTTAATAAAATAAATAATAAAAATATTTAAATATTAAAGAATTATTTTTTCCATCAGCCACTGAATATCCCGGTTTTCATAAACAAAATTTACAGTTACTTAATACATATAAATTATTTTATACGCATAAATCAATGTAAATAATTTATTTTATAATTAGTTTTTATATTTACCTTTTATATTTATTTAATATTTTATTAAATTTTAATATGAATATTATACTTTTTATACTAAATAACATAAACATTTAAATAATAGTTAATTCTAGTAAACAGATATAATAAAATATATAATATGTAGAATTATTTACATTCTTTGCTTTTATAATTGCTTTTATAATTACTTTTATAATTGCCTATTTATTATATTGAACTTTAAAATGTATTTCAATATAATAATTTATTTCATTTAAGTATTGTAGATAATAATTATATAATAATTTATTTCTATTATATAATTATTACAATAATAACTCTTTTAATAAAATTATCTATTAGTGTAACATTAATAGAAATAAGATTAATTGGTTAAAAAAAAATTTTTTTTTTG
>KZ150752.1:30768-40858 GCA_002157105.1 Piromyces sp. E2 | reverse complement strand
TTTTTTTTTTTTTCTTTTATTTTTATTTTTATTTATACAATTAATCAATTTTAAACATTTTTAAACATAAAAATATTGAAAAAATGGATAGCAACTTTTTAACACATAGAAAAACAATACTTAAATGATTATAGTACAGTTAAGGAATTCAATGAATTAATTATAAATAATAAAGAAAATGAAAAATATGTTGAATTATTTAACAAAAAAACCTAGAAGAAAAATATAAAATTATTTATACATTAATTTTAAATACTTTCAAAGGAAAAGAAGATATTTTAATTGATTTTATTATCCATTTATTAACTAATGAACATATTGCCCTTTCTGATGATTTTATTATTGATAATTCTGAAAATATCCCTACAAAAATACTAATATATGTTGAAGATAAATCAAATTTTATAATTCCAAATAATTTATTACACTTACAAAGTGAAACTATATCATTAATTGAATATATGACAAAAACAATTAAATATGATATTAATGATGAAAAGGACATTAAACAATTTCATAACCACTATCACTAACGTTAATACTATTACTATCATCAAATTCATTGTCACTTTCAATCATAAAACTATCATCTTTATCACTATCACTATCACTATCATTTTCACTATCGTTTATTGTTCTTACATATCTTCCTTTGAAAAAGGGTTCTTTTATTGATCCAAAATCAGAGTCACAAATTTTCTCAAGTTTAATTCCGCATAGCTTTGCAAAATCAGGGTGTATAAAATTTAAATCAGTTCCAAAATCTATCAAAACTCTTACTTTTTGTTCTTCTGTCTCATTAGTGCTGATATAGAAATCAATAACATTGTCTTTCTTTTCATTTTCAATACTTTTAATCTTCTTTAAGCTTGTGGATGCTTCGTTATCGAGTTTAGATGTAGGTTTTTCTAATTCTTTTGATTCTCCTTGGTTTAATTTGATTTGGGAAATTAAAACTCATATGACCAGGTTGTTTTCATTTGAAGCATTGCCCTTTCTTTCGTTCCTCTTGGTATTTGTTTTCTTTTTCATAGTAGTTTTTTCGAGATGGATAATACCTAGCAAATCTTCCACCTTTCTTTATTTTATATAGGTCTATCTCCATAGGTTCATTCTCGCATCTACCAAAGTAATATAGGTCATTGAGATCACTTTTTTTAATAATGTTTTCACTTCTAACTACATCCGTGAATAAGCCGCCTAGCGAAGCTTGTTTCGGGTCGATTAAAGTTAGTTTCTCGCGTAATTGAGGGTGGAGTCCTTTTGTAAACATAAATATTTTGGCACTCTCATTAAAATCGGAGTTTTGCGACATTTTTTGAAATTCCATAATGTACTCCATAACGTGTCCAAACCTTTTCTGATGAATTGAGCAGAGTTTACTATTAGCTACTGTAGCATCACAAGTGAATCCTCCGAAATTGTTTCTTAACTCACTAGTAAAATCAAGGTAAGAGATAAGAATTGGACTGTTATTTCTTCTCAGACATGCAGTCCATTCGAGTGGTCTTCCATTCATGAAAGACATAGTATTCAAATTAAATAGTTAATAACAAATTACTTATTTTAGTTATAGTTAATTATTTTATTATAAAATAAACTTTAGTTTAATATTATTAAATAGTTATATATGATAATTAAATAGGCTTTATATATTATAATGTAATAATGAAAAAATAAGAGACAAAATTTTCAAAATAAAATCGATGTAATTGTTAGACTATTATATATTAATAACTTATTAAATATTATTAATAAAAAAAAATTTATTTTTATAAAACAAATATATTTTGTGTTTTTTTAGTTGAAGTATCTTGTTATTGTTTAATCTAGTGTTAAAGCTTAATTTTTACAGGTGGCGAGCGAAAAATAATTCAAATATTTATTTTTAATTATCTGGTGGGTTCCAAAAGTAATTTTTACTGTAGTTTGTCCTCACAGGCGGTAGGTTTTCCAAACTAATTTTCCCCTGTATCCGAATTCTTAACGTATTTTGTTTTTATCAAAAAGGTAATTGTTATTGTAAAGATGCTTTCTATCAAAATAGATTACAAAATTACTATTTAGAATTATTACAATTGTTTGTTTATCAATATAATTTATAATATTTAATGTTACATAAATTATTATAAATTTATAAATATATCAATGTATTCATTGATTTTATAAATGTGATTTACATTTATTTAAAGTACGAAATTAAATTAATGTATTAATGATATTTATAATGTCTTTACATGTATATTATTAATCTTTGAAAAGTATAAAAAGATGAAATTAATTCATCATGTTTAATTCTTTGAAAAAGATCATTAACAATTAATATTTATCTATTAACTAATTAAATAATCTTTAAATAAGTTTTTAAGAATTTAGTTATTCAATTTAAAATCAATTATTATTTTAGTTAATAAAAATTAAAGAATTTATGTTTAATTAAATATATTAATATTAAATAAAGATTATTTTATAAAAACATGATTAATTATTATATAATTTATTATAAAAAAAAATTATTATATTTTAAATAAAAATTAATTAGCTGAATTAATTTTTCTAATTTAGTTATATCGTTTTTCTAACCCAACTCATTTATCTTAAGGTCCTATTAACAGGCGTATCATTTCTTTCTAGGTATTCAATCCTATAAGTGTTTGGGAAGGCATCACACTTCTTTAAACACTTAATATATCCTTCAAATGTTTGTTCATCCCTAGGCAAGTCATAGAATGCTTCTGTAGCTGATGGTTTCACCTGCCATGATAAGATTAGCTTCTTATTTTCAACATCTAAGTTCAGTATCCTACTGGTTCAAGAGTAATTACTTATTAAAGATTATAAGTAATAACATAACCCCCTTAAAAATGTATCACGTGAACATAATATTGATTATTTAATTATTGAATCCATTATTTAAATTATAAATTTTATATTTAGAAATCTCAATTTTATTAGCTAAATATTAAATTAAATATATATTTTTTTTATTATTATATTAAATATTCTATTTTTTATTATTAATATTTTATTACTATCAATATTTTTATATTATTAACACTTACAAAGTATAAAAAAGTAATGATTAAATTATTTTTATGTTCTTTGTAAGGTTATTGTGTACTTACAATAATTATATATTAATAATTCAATTCTTATTACTATTAAATAAATAAATATTATTATGACTCTTATAAAAGAAATTAATACTTAAATTTTAATACAAAGTGTTTACATAAATAAGTTTATCTTATTTTATATATTTAATTATTATTTTATTTCTTAATTAATGTTGAATTATTATTATATAATTCGACATATTAGCCTAGTGAATAAAAAATATAAAACTATTCCACTTAAATTTATAAGTGGAATAGTTTTATATTTTTATTTTAACAAAGGGTATCTCGAATTTAAGTGAACTTGACATTCAAGATCACTTGAGATTATTTTTTTATCGCTACAAAATTACTATTATTCAATTTCTCTTAATACAACAATATTAAAATATATATTAGAATAATATTAAAATAATTATTTAAAAGGTTAGATTTCATTTAAGAACAAAGGATTAGAAATTATTATTAACCTTAACCTTTGGTGTCAGATGAGCTAGTGGGAAATTAGCAATAACTCACGAACAAAGTTAGATTTTAGCGTGATTTTATTTCCGCGTGATTTTATGCTCATTAGAAAGCTACGCATCTGTACATCAGATTTCACTTAATAATATTCCAGATGAGTGTTTTTACGATCATAAAGTAAATCTCGATCATCTTAGAACATTTGGATGTATCACTTATTACAAAAATTTTAATTCTAATAAAAGCAAATTACAACCAAATTCCAAGAAAGGTATTTTTCTCGGATTTGATGAAAAAAACACAGTTACTTAATCATGGATTATAAAAATTACATTCAATAAGAGAAATTTTCTGCCTAGAAGATGAGCCAGAAAATATTTCTCTTTCAAATGTTTTTAAATGTACTATTGATTATAATGACCAAGCAACTAATGAAGTTTTAGACGATAATGACTTCTACTCAGCGGATTAAGATGATTTTGAAAATAATTAAAATTCTTGTGAAAAAAATTTTAATAAATTTTAATAATATAAATTTGATCATCAATGTGTTTATTTTTGGGGTTTATTGATTGATTTTTACTTATATATATCGCAGCCTTATTATCTATTTTTATTGTTAAATAAGTTATATTAAAATTTAGTTCATTCAAAAGATTAATATACCATATACAATGCTTGGCGCATTCGCTCAAACTGTAATATTCTGATTCAGCAGTTGAGGTAGAAACACAGTGCTGTAACTTTGACAGCCAACTGGTAGGAGAGCCTCCTATAGTAATAAGAAATAATCAGCATCCGTATATATATATATATATTAGTATGTTTTGTAATAATATTCCATAGTTAATAGTATATTTTAGATAAATAAAAATTCTTGT
Source organism: Piromyces sp. E2 (assembly GCA_002157105.1). Taxonomy (NCBI): domain Eukaryota; kingdom Fungi; phylum Neocallimastigomycota; class Neocallimastigomycetes; order Neocallimastigales; family Neocallimastigaceae; genus Piromyces; species Piromyces sp. E2. The sequence continues at coordinate 36,396 of KZ150752.1, read as the reverse complement.
TATACTTTTCCAATCTTCGTAATTGGGATCGGATGACTTTCTGCCTGCCTTGCTTACGGAAAATAAAATGTCGGGACGTGTACATATATGGCTAGATAAAGTAGGCTACCTAAAGCACTCCTATTTGTTGTTTCGTTGAATTTTCTTTTTCGTAATTTTTCATTCTTTAATGGCTTTAAACTTTTAACCTATTTATTATTATCAAAATCATATTTATTTAATAAATCATTGATTGATGGAGGAAATATCCGTCTCTGAGTTTTTCAAATTTGATACCAATGAGTTTTTCAAATTTGATACAAAATCAACGTCTCCTATTTCTTTTATCTTTAATTTTCTTTTAATTTGTTTTTTAGTATTTTCAATTTCTTTTTTTTACCAACTATTAGCATATCATCTACATATATAGTAAAGATTCACAATATTGTTCCTTCTTTAGTGGTTTTGATGTATAAGCAGGGTTCCATTTTTAGTCTTCTAAAAGTTAACTTTATGAGTTCATTGGTAATTTTATCATTCCAACCTTTTCCTACTTGCTTCAATCCATATAGAGCTTTATTTAGTTTCCATTATGTTTTTCCGTGGCTAGAGTGATCTTTAGGAATTTCCATAAATATATCTTCTTCCAATTATTACTCATTCAGAATAATAACTCCTTAGTTTTAGAAATTATTAGATGTTTACAATATTATCCCAACTATTTAGTATTATAAAATATATTTCAACTATATTCGAATATAAAAAATAATTTAATAATCATCAATTAAAATTATTAAAATAGAAAATTAAAAATATTTAGATTAGTTGATAAATAAAAGTAATATTACATGTAATTAATAAAATAAAAAATATAAATAGCTAGAGATAGAACTAATGTTTAAATATTTGTATGATTATTAATCTAAATAAGCTTTAGTAATCTATTATAAATAAAATTAATTGTTTAATTATTTAATAAAATTATTAATAAATAAATTAAGTTAAAAATTAATTTTTAAGAGTCCTTACTAATAATTAATATTAAGTGTTCTAATAAAACAGTTTTTTCTTTTAATTAATTATTAATTAAAAGTTATTAATTAAATAAGTATTTTAGCAAAGATTAAAAGTTTTTAATTAAAAATTTTAATAACCCTTTGAATTACAAGCTTTTCCATATTGACTTAGTATCAAAAATAGAATAGAATTTTCTAAAAATTCAAAAATTTATTCCAAACCACTTTACAGATAGAGTCTATAAAAGAATTGTTATTGGCCCCCTCAATTTTGTAAAATGGAAGCAAATTTGAAGGGGGAAAATTATAAGAGAATTCAAGGTCATTTTCAAAAAAATCGACTGCCTGAGAATAGATAATTTTGTTGTGAGTAATATCAAGAATCTTGTAACCATAGTTGGAGTAGCCTAGAAAAATTCAAGGAAGAGAATTATTTTTAAATTTGTTTCTGAAAGATTTAGGAAGGTAGTAAAAAGCTTTACATCTAAAAACTTTAAGATTGTCATAATTAACAGGTGACTTATAAACAATTTCATATGGAATCAAATTGCGGATACCAGAATGGGGAATACGATTGTATATATAATTTACTGTTTGAATTGCATCTTTCCAGAATTTATAGTTTAATTTAGATTCATTTAGAATAGCCTTTGTGGATGAGATGAGAGTGCCATTAAAACGTTCAGATTTTCCATTAGATTGCGGATTATTGTAAATTGTTGATCTATTCCATTGAATGAGCAAAAGTTTTCAAAATGATAATTTGAAAATTCTGTTCCATTGTCAGAACGGACACGTTTAATATTTTTATTCAATATATTTTTGAATTTAAGATACTAAAGATGGAAAGACTTAAATGTTTCACTTTTGTCCTTAAGGTATAAAGTCCAGCCATATCGTGGGTGGTCATCTAAGATAGTTAGTACGAATTTATTGCCATAGATTGATTCTTCTATAGAACCAATTAAATCGAGATGAATTAGCTCAAAAATTAATTTCATATAGTTGAGTGTCGGAAGAGTTTATTTTTTAGTTTTGCATTGGAACATACTTGGCATTTGTTAGAAGTTTATAATTTTGATAAGTTGTTTTTGATTTTGTCAATGTTGAAATGGCAAAGTTTTTTATGCCAAAGGTACAAAATTACTGTTATTATGTGTATAAGCTATATTAATTTCGTTAATCGATTAGGTTAATGTAGGTGGGTGTTGAATTATCCAAATTCTGTATGTGTTTGAATCATTAGCTGGAATACTTGAAATTCTTTTTCCAGTATCGTTATATATTGAGTAGGATATATTATTTATAAGGTTAAAAACTACTTTATAGCTATCTTTATCTTTGATAAGAGAACTGTCAGAGATTAGGTTTCTTTTAATTTCAGGGGTGTAATAGACATTGGTTAATAAAATTTTAAAATTATTAGTGGAACCTAAGAAATCCCCTTGTAACTGGCTTTTATAATTTTGCCGTTTGGCAAAGAGACTTTGCATCGTTTAATATTAGTAAGTAATCTTAGGTCATAAGTTGTATGAATTGAAGCCCCTGAATCGAAAATCCAGCAGGATAATTTTTTTTTGATTTTCAGAGATAGGGGATACGTTTTCAGTTTTTATTTTCAATACGGTTGATTTCGAGATAATTATCCGATTTTGGGTTATTATTTGCATAATCACTAACGAAGGAGTCAGAAAATATATTTTCATCTTTTTCTTGGATTTTGTTTACGGCAAATACAGTCTTATAACTCCTTTTGTATTTATTATTTTTACGACTTGGAGTATTTTCGTGTTTAAGTTTATTACAATTTTTTCTTAATTTAAGTTTAGTATTATTGTTATACCAGCATTCAGATATGTAATGTCCGTACTTTTGGCATAGTCTACATCTTCCGTTTCTCCTGATATATTTTTTGAATTTGTTGTGATCATCATTGTTATTTTTTATTTTCCTTTGTATGTTTAATAATTGGATATTTCTCTGTTTTTGAGCTTCTTTTGTATTTGAGAAAATAATTTCAGGAATTACATTTTTTATATATGTTGATTTTAAAAACGAAATAATAGATTTATAGCCAATATTATTACTGATGTTCTCCCTCACTTATTCTGATGCTATTAACAGTAAAGATCACATAGAATATGAAGAAGCCATAGTCGATGAATTAGAAATTTTATATATTAATAAAATTTTTACTTTTGTTAAAGTTGTCTCCAAAGGTAAAAATCTAATTACTACAAGATGAGTTTTTGCTAATAAAAGGGGTGCGAACAACATCATAGTTAAGAGAAAAGACAGAATTGTGGCCAAAGGTTACAGGCATAGAAGAAAAATCAATTTCGAATTAATCTATTCGCCTATTTTAAATATAGACTGTTTAAAATTAATTATTGCTGCTGCTGCAAAATTAGGCTGGAATATTACACAATTGGATATAAAAGCAACATATTTAAATGCCGATTTAGATAAAGATATACACACCACTATTCCTAAAGGAAATAAGAATTATGGTAAAGGTTTCTGGAAATTAAATAAACACTTTATGGTTTAAAACAATCTGGACGCCAATGAAACATTACAATTATTAAATTCCTTATTGAAAATGACTTTATACAGTTTATCTCAGAAAAAATGTATATTTAAAAAATTTAATAATAATAAATTAGTATGTATTATTGGTCTCTACGTTGATGATATGATAATTACTAGTAAACAAATAGAAATTGGTAATTCTATTAACATTATCAAAAACAAATTTAAAGTATCATAAGCTGAACCTATTAATTATATTTTCGGTATAAAAGTTGAAAAAAAAAAGATAATAAATATATAATTTCTCAACAAGGCTTTATTGAAAAATTATTAGAAACATTTAATATACGTTACACAAGAAAAACAAATACACCTTGCGTAAGAGATAATTATAAAAGTGAAAAAAAATAACATTCAATATGACTACCTACAAGAGTGTTGGTTCTTTGATTTAATTAGCTAGATGTAATCGTCCAGATATATCTTTTGCTGTAAAAAAAAGCAGCTAGAAAATCGGAAAATCCTAATATATCAGATTGGATTAAGGTAACACATATATTAAAATATTTAATATTATAAAAGATTATGAAATATGCTATGATGGAAAAGGAGAAATTGTCGGTTATACAGATGCAGATTTTGATGGAAATTTAACAGATGGTAAATCTACTTCTGGAAATATTATGCTACTAGGTAATAGTCCTATATGTTGGCAATCGAAAAAACAAATTTTAGTTGTAACTCTATTGCTGAAGTAGTATAAAATAATCCGTTATATATTCTAACAATACGGTTGCGGTATATAAATGGAAATTTTAAATAATAAACAAAAATAAACAAATATATTTATAAGGTAAACTAATTTTATAATTTGTCAGAATATGTGAAATACGTATAATGTATTATAATTGTAATGTAATTAATATAATGTATAAGCCACAATGTATTAGTATAAAAGAATGTAACATGTAAAATTTTAATGTTAGTAACTTTTCATCATTAATAAATAAAGTTGACTTAATAAGATCTTAATCTTAAATTCTAAGATAATTCAATATAATGACTAGTGAATTATTTTAATTTTATTTATTTATTTATGTTTTATTACAAAATAGTTGATATTTTTATTAATAATATTTTAACTAGATATATAAAGCTTGGATTAATCTTATTACTAAGAATGTTATAATAACAACTAAAGTTTTAATTATATAATATAATAATTAAATTTTAATACTAACAAAATTTAATAAAATGTTTCCAAATTTATATTAATAATTTTAAATATAAATTTAATAATATAAAATATATAAAAAAAAGATATTGATATTAATAAAATAAAATATTAATATCAATAAAATAAAATATTGATACTAATAAAATAAAATATTGATATTAATAAAATAAAATATTGAAAATATTAATAATAATAAAAAAAATTAAAATAAAGATAAAGAATATAAATAAAATATTTATATTTTTTTTTTACAAGCAGAATATATAGATACTTCTGAATGTGTTAAAAGAATTTTATGAATAAGAAATATTATAATTGAATTATTTAATTTCGACAGAACAATAAATATATACACTGATAATGTAGCAAGTAGAACAAATATTGAAAACGATGAAATAAATCTTAAATTAAAACACATCGCAATTAAATATTTCTTTAATAAAGACAATATTGAAAAAGGAATAATAAATTAAATTATGTTGATATTAAGAAAATGCTTGCTGATGTATTAACTAAAAACGTTTATGGACCTGTTATGACAAATTTCACAAAGTTTTTCTAAAGAAAAACTAGTTTGAGGGGGGAATGTTAATAGAATAAATAATATAGATAAATTTATAATACATTAATGTATACAATATAATAATGTAATGTAATAGTTCATGTATAAAATAATTTATAAATTATATTTATGTGAATGAAGACCCTTTAAATAAAATAAAATAAAATAAAATAAATAAATAAATAAATAAATAAATAAATAAATAAATAAATAAATAAATAAATAAATAAATAAATAAATAATAATAATAATAATAATAATAATAATAATAATAATAATAATAATAACAATAATAATAAATT